>CP032251.1:9928965-10017288 GCA_005610355.1 Gossypioides kirkii | reverse complement strand
AGTAGTTCGTTATATCAAAGGCACGAGTAATTTTGGTGTTAATTCACAAAAGCAGGAGTTCAAGCTTGTTGGCTTCTCTGATAATGATTGGGGAGGTTCCATTGATGACATGAGGAGTACATTAGGCTATTGTTTTACTTTTGGATCTGGTGTCTTCTCATGGAGCTCGAAGAAGAAAGAAACTGTGGGTTAATTCACTGCTGAAGTTTGTTGCTACAGCAGCCACCATTAATCAAGATTTTTGGTTGAGAAAATTATTAAGTGATCTTAACCTTGAACAGAAAAAAAGCACAGAGATTTTCGTTGATAATCAAGCTGCCATTGCAATTTCTCACAATCCAGTATTTCATGGAAGACTAAGCATTTAAACATTAAGCTTTTCTTTTTGAGGGAAGTGCAAAAAGAAGGTAACATTATACTGGTTTTTGCAAAACAGAGGAACATGTTGCAAATATCTCCACCAAGCCGCTCCCAGTAAGCAAATTTGAAATTTTGAGAACAACACTTAGTGTTTGCTATTTTTAGGTGTTTTGTTATTTGAATTTGTGTTTGATGCTTAAGTTTAGGAACATATTGTTAGTGGGTTATTGTTTTCACTTAGTATAAATTGTGAATCTTGCTGAATAATATTCATCTGTTCAGTTTTCTTTTTTGATAAAATACCAACAGCTTTAATGGTGTTTATATGTGGGATTGTTTTGTTTAGCACTATGAAATGAGAGTTGTGAAGTGACCATTCATGTAGTGGCGAACTCTTCCCACGAAGTTGTGTGCTCTCTTGAAGTTGCAAACTCAATTAAAGTTATGAGCTCACCTAAAGAAATGAGCTCATTAAAGCTGCGAGCTCAACTTAGTTACGAGCACATCAAAGTGTGAACTGTTATGAGTTGTTCGCGAACCATCAGATGTATTTCAAAAATGGTTTGCATGTGCTAATGATGATATTTTATATTTAGTCTGCTTGCTGAGATTACTTAGTATTGATTTGACTTTTTAGGTATTGACTTTCACCTAATCAATTAATGTATGATGCAGTCGTAAACCAACTAAAAATCAGACTAAGACAAATGCACCTATCAATTAATAGTATAGCTATGGTAAGCAAAGATATCGTTCTCACGAGGACTAAAAGTACTAGTAATTACCGTCTTTCTATTATTTAACCGATAAATTTGGGTGATTGATTAAAAACTAAAATTAACTAATTAAATTAACTAAGAACACAAAAAAATAAATCAGGAAAGCAAACGATTAACAACCAAGAAGCAAGACAATACCTAAGAAAGAATCCACCTAGATTTCATCTGTCATTATCAATATGAATTAAACAATTTCTTCACTTAGTAACTTGATCCGTAAAAATCGCTAAATTATGCTAATATATCTTTCGAGAGTAAGAGCAATTGACTTTAGGTTGATTAATTGAAATTTCTTTCTATTTAAAACTCTTATTACTGCATTAACTCGATCTATAGATCCCCTATTAGATTTGAATCTAATCCGATGGATTTATTTCATCCTATTTCTATGATTGCATGCAACTCCACTCAATTATGTTACATCTACTCTTAATTAGGGACTTTTCCTCCTGTATTTAAACACATCAAACATGAATTAATAGCCTAGAAATATTAAACCAAGGATTAAGGAAACATAATTGAAAACAAGATCTAAGTATTTATTGCGTAAAATAGAAATCAAAAGACAGAATTCATCATAGGGTTCATCTTCCCTAGATATTTAGAAAGTTAGTTCATAATCGTAAATAAAAAACATCCAAAAGACAGTCTAACCATAAGAAATGAAAAAATTCATAATAAACTTTAAAAAAAATTAAAAGGAGATCTTCAATTTTGATAGAAATCTGCTTCAAAGACCGCTTCACTGGTGTTTTCCAAATTGTTTTCTCGAATAGCCCATGACGACTCACTCCCTGCTTTTTATATCTAGTATATATAGGTCTTAGAATGACCAAAAAACCTAAAAATTACGTTTTTTCGCGTGTTTGGAATGCAGTTTCTGATTTCCACATTGTCTGGCACATGGTCGTGTGGCAGGATCCAGTCCGTGTGACTCCTAAAATCTGCTCCAATTTTTTTATTTTCGCTCGTTTTTCCTTTCTCTTGCTCCCAAATGCTCTCTTAAGTATAGACACATGAATTTAAAGGATTAAAAGCATAAAATTCACCATTTTAAATTGACTAACTTTCCAAAAATGCATTAAGAATGTGATTAAAGTATGTTACTTTTAGCACTTATTAATGTATAAGTTATATATTTGTATTTTCAAAGTGTATTAGTGGGGTTCAATGGCATATCACGCCATCGGGACGAGAGGTATCGCGTCGTCAAAAAAAAATATTTCTTTGTTGCGACTTCACATACTGTTTGATCTAAAAATGCGAGGCATAACTCCATAAAATGAATCAACGAAATCCATGGATTAGAATAGTTGGATTTGGTGTCATTCTGATCGTGGAGGATATTGGTTGTCTTCAAGCCAAAGTTTATCTTCAACGTGAGCAATTCGTTTGTTATGAGTATAATGTTGAAGGGTGACAACGATTTAGGGCTTGTTTAGCAATCAGTTTAAAAAGGACTTTTTACTAAATAAGTCCTTTTGGGTTGAAGGGTTAATAAACAACCCTCATTTAGCTACTTTTTTTGACTTTTCAAACTGAAATTTTCCTGAAAATGAAAAGTTAAAAAAATGTCTAGTAGCAGCCCAAACGAGCTTTTAGAATCTTTATTTACTTTTTTAACCTTACAGATCTGGCACCAATTATTTCTTCCTTCCTTCTTTTTTCTTCTTTAATTTTTTTGCTCTTTTACTTTCCCTTGCTTCTCCCCTTCCATTTTCTTCCTTTCTTCCATTTTAATGCTGTTTTTTTATAAACTTTTCTCTTCTTTCATCTTTTTCAGCTTCAACGGGTAGTTGCTGTTATTCTTTTGTGCACCCATCATCTCCTCCTCCGGTAAGTGCTATGGTTATTCATCAATTTCTTTTAATTGTTCTCGGCTAAGGGCATTGGTCCACATTAATCAAGCTAATCCCTTCTTTTTCGATAGTGTTGGGAAGTAAGTGGCTTTTGGGTTTGGGTTTATTTGATTGAAATCATGGTTCTGCTTTCTTAAGTTTTCTGTACCAAATCACTTTGAAAAATTGTTCTTTAGTTTGTTATAGTTATTTTTTCAGATTTGTGTATAATATATGATATATTCAAACATGAGTTGGGTTGACTTCTAGCATCTATACTGCTTGCCACTATTGGTTTTCTATTGGGTGAGGTAGTACTTGCTATGTACTCATACTATGTAAATAATTTGTTCTGCCATTCGTGATACCATTTTGTTTAATAACAAGCATTATTGTGATCATTACAAAATGTTTATACCTTGTAAGAACCTGAAATTTTTTCTATTCTCTGCAGCAATAGACTAATTGGTGGTGACATATCAAGAAAACAATACTGGTTGGGTGGTGCCTAGATTGAATGATTTTGCAGATATAAGGTGTTGAAGGTGTATTTTAGATAGTTAAAGGTGTTTTTCAAAGGGAACTCTTAGCAAAATAGCAGATCATGATATATTTATAAATTTAATTTGACATTTCAGTTTAGGTTTGTACAACCTCTATGAGCATTATTTTACTAGGAACTTAAATTTCAATTTAATATAGTTCTGGTATAACAATTTGGTAAATTGGATAGTATTTTCAAGGGGAAGGAGAATTAAATTAGTTGAAACTGACTTTTAATGTTTGTGGTTTTTTGTATGCGAATAGATGGGGTTGTCACTCTAGCCTTGTTGCATCATAGCTAGGATTTTCTAAAAATCTTATATGATCCCTAAGGTCATGGTCTTGTTCATAATATTGTTTCCATAACCTCAATACACTTTCAAACTGAATATGATCTATAGCCTCTAGAGAATGCATAAATGCAATATGGGTATTTGAATTTATAGAGATGTTCTAAGCTTCTGTTTTTTGCTTTTTCATTTATCTTTGCAAGTAGATAAATGTACCTGAGGTATTGATATGCGTAATAGCATCCTAGATTGCTAATCTTGGTGAGAGCATAATGGGTGCTGCATTCCAAGAGAAAGAAGGATTTCGTTGGGTAAGGAATCATTTGAATAATAGGATGGTTTCTGTCATCCTGTTTTCTTAACCATTTTTTCTTAAATTTAATGCCTATGTATCTTCTTGATTTTAGTGTTACCGATGAATCAGGCTTGATTCTATATGAATGTATGGTTTGATGTGGTATATCGATGAGATGATTACATGTATATCATTTTGTGGACTCTCATTATGTTTGGATCTGGCCGCCCTCCTAAAGCTGTAGTGAGGAAGAGTTATATACCCACTATTTTGGGGTAAAGAAGATCAAAGAGTAAATTTAGAGAGATCAACCTGTTATAAACCTGCCTGCTAAGGATTAATTCTAGTCTTTATGTTCATTCGACGAAAATGTGGTATTGTCCATGTAATAGGCTGTTATGTTGGTCTGATTCTTCTTTTTGCTTTGAAGTATCCATTTTCAGCATATAGTCACACAAGAAATATGGAGATATGACCTTCAAGATACATGATAAACTTTGGCACGTATCTCTATCAGATACTTACCTAGATATTTTGCTCAAATTTAATTCTCCTGTTAATTTCATATACTTATAATAATGAGTATATTAATATATATATATATATTCAATGTAATGTGACCAGTCAAAGAAGAATGAGTACTTCAGGGATTGAATTTAGTGGTGAAAAAGTCAAATCATGGTGGGATAAGAAATTGACAGAAACATTTTGTGATATTTGTATTAAAGAGATATTGAAAGGGAATAGACCTGGTACTCATTTCACAAAAGATGGGTGGTTGAAAATAATGATCAACTTTGAAAAAGAAACAGGCAAGGCTTATTCACAAAAACAACTTAAAAATAGGTGGGATGCCTTGAAAAAAGAATGGAAGGCTTGGAAGAAACTTAAAGACGGAGATACTGGTTTAGGGTGGAATCCTATAAAAAAAAATCATTGATGCATCGGATGATTGGTGGGAGAGTAGGCTAAAGGTACATTAATAATTTTAGATATTTTTGTTTTTTCTTATTTATGAGGTTATTTATAATTTCTTTTATTAAACTACTATTTTATATGTAGGTGGTGCCTGAAGCTCAGAAATTTAGAACATTCGGCATTGATCCTGACTTGGAAGGGAAGTTGGATCAAATGTTCATGGGGATAGTTGCAACAGGTGATAAAGCATGGGCACCTTCTTCTGGTACACTTCGTAGTGAATTTTTTGAGGATGTTGACAATGACATACTTGAAGAGAATGAGGAAGAAAATGCAGGAAATGATGTTAACACTTCAAATGATGTTAACATTGATGGAAACGGTAAAAAAAGGAAAACACATGAGATATCAACTTCACATTTGAAAACTGGAAGGAAGAAATTCTCAAAGCAAATTGGAGGGGCTGCAAGATTGTCTAGTCAAATAGAAAAATTATGCAATGCAGTTGACAATATGAGTCAAGCCACATCTTGTTTGACTCCTGTTATAGATCCATATGGTATTCCACAAGCAGTCAAAGTGCTTGATAGCATGTCGAAGGAAGTTCCTGAAGCTAGTCCACTATACTTTTTTTCACTGGGATTATTACTCAATAAGGACAAGCGAATTATGTTTTTATCAATTAATCCCAAGATTAGAGCTATGTGGCTTAAGACAGAGATGGAGAAGGAGGACAATTGAAAATTTTCTACTCTTCTAGGGTCTAGATATATCTAATATGTGATTAAACAACAATGCTAAACTAGTTTTATCAATAGTTGTTTATGTTTGATTTTTGGATATTGAATTTATGTTCTACTTATTTATGTGTAATTTAGTTTTATCAATAGTTGTTTATGTTTGGTTCTTGGATATTGAATTTATGTTTGGTTCTTGGATATTGAATTTATGATATTGAATTTATGTTTGGTTCTTGGATATTGAATTTATGTTCTACTTATTTATGTGTAATCTAATTTTATCAATAGTTGTTTATGTTTGGTTCTTGAATATTGAATTTATGTTCTACTTATTTATGTGCAATTTAGTTTTATCAATAATTGTTTATGTTTGGTTTTTGGATATTGAATTTATGTTCTACTTATTTATGTGTATTTTAGTTTTATCAATAGTTGTTTATATTTGATTTTGGATATAAAATTTGTTCACAGGTGATGAGTATGGTTGACAATTCTAGCGGTGATGAAAGTGATGATAAATGGGAAAAGAAAGAGATTTTACAACACATGAAATGTTTTAGCCGATTATTTGTTGTTGCATCTTCTTCCGTGCAATTATATTATGAGAAGTATATATTGAAGCAACCATGCATGGATTCAAAACAATCAGGTGAGGCATGGATCCGAGAGATTCTTGACGGTCATGAATCACGCTGTATGATTAATTTTAGGATGTCTAAAATTATATTCACAAGTTTGTTGAGAGTTTTGGAGACAAGATACAGCCTGCAAACTTCAAGACACGTATCTTCTCATGAAATGTTGGGAATTTTTTTGTACATCTTGGGCATCGGTGTAAAAGTTTCCCAATGTCGAGAAAGATTTCAAAGGTCTGGAGCAACAATAAGTCGATACTTTGCAATTGTGCTTGAGAAAGTTTCAAGGATGGCCATTGATCTAATTGCACCCGAAGATCGATTTTTCAGCTCAATACCCGATCAAATACGTAATGATTCTAGATATATGCCACATTTTAAGGTTAGAATTTAATATTATATTATTATATTTTAATATTTTTTATCGATTAAAAATATGCATAGGATTAATATGATTATTTGTTCAGGATTGCATAGGTGCAATTGATGGTACTCATATTGCCGCTATTCTTCCACCAAATGAACAAATTCCCTACATTGGAAGAAAAGGTATCCCAACTCAAAATGTTATAGCGGTGTGTGATTTTAATATGTGTTTCACCTTTGTTATGGCTGGATGGGAAGGATCGGCGCATGACACTAGAATATTTCTTGATGCAATTCGAGATCCAAAATACAAATTTCCGCACCTACCAAATGCTAAGCTATTTCATTTATTTTTTTTAAATAATAAAGTATAAGTTCTTTAATTGATAATTTAAAAAATAAAGAATTCTTGAATTAATTCTTTGTTATATTATCATATGTAGGAAAATATTATCTTGTTGATTCTGGATATCCTCAAATGAAAGGTTATCTTGGACCATATAGAGGTCAGCGATATCATTTACCTGACTTTCATAGAGGTAGACCGATAGCTGGTAAAGAAGAGATATTCAACCATTCACATTCTTCATTACGCAGTGTCATTGAACGAACTTTTGGTATTCTGAAAAAAAAATGGTCCATTTTAAGGGATATGCCAAGTTATAGTTTTGAAAAGCAAACGATGATCGTTGTTGCTACAATGACGATACACAATTTTATCCGAAAACATGTCGGTCGAAATGATGTAGATTTTATGGAATACAAAAATATTAACAAGGCATATGAAGATATTATTGATCCAGAAGATATGTATGATGGAGAAAGTGATGATGATGATGATGATGATGATGATGGTGGTGGTGGTGAATCAAACAATTCAAATAGTCTTGAAATGGAATTGACAAGAGATGCTATAGTTTCTAATTTAATGAACTTACTTTGAATTGTAAATGCTAATGTAAAACTTTTGATGATGTATTTGGTATATAAATATTACCTCTTTTTGAAACTTTAATCCAAATGCATGTAATTTTAATTTGTTAGGTTTATATTTTCTATATTATGTTAATATCTAATATGAGTTATATATTCAAATTAAATTTTAAAATAAAATAATATAAATGTATTAAAATTAATAATTAAAAATTAAAAAATATTTTATAAAATAATACAATTGTGCTAATATTTAAATATAAATATTTTATTATTATATTTAAATATTTAAAATATAATTTATATAATCTAATTAAATTTTTAAATAATTAATATTAATTACTTAAAAATATTTAAAATTAATATTTCATATATTAAGTTATAATAAATTATTTTTATATTATTGCTGAAATATCATAATATTAACTAATTTGAACATTATTTAAATGTATAATTATTTCTTTATAATATCATGTGTAAAATAGACATTTTTTTTCTCAAAAATATTTTTTGACAGCAATGCTAAACAATCAAATCTTTAACAAAACTTTTCAAAACTACTTATCAAAAGAACTTCACTTTTTAAAAGCAATGTTAAACTAAGCCTTAGTGTAAGCTTGGGCTTTTTTGTGGATTGTTTGAACTCATTTTTTGCACGTGGACATTTGGAGCTATTATGTAAGTACGGATCTCGTGATTGCAATTCATGAGGAGTGATGCAATGGGGTTAGTGGGTTATTGTTTTCACTTAGTATAAATTGTGAACCTTGATGAATAATATTCATCTGTTCAGTTTTTTTTTTTGATAAAATAACAACAACTTTAATGGTGTTTATATGTGGGATTGTTTTGTTTAGCACTATGAAATGAGTGCTGTGAAGTGACCATTCATGTAGTGGCGGACTCTTCCCACGGAGTTGTGAGCTCTCTTGAAGTTGCGAACTCAATTAAAGTTGTGAGCTCACCTAAAGAAATGAGCTCATTAAAGCTGCGAGCTCAACTTAGTTACGAGCACATCAAAGTGTGAGCTATTATGAGTTCTTCGTGAACCATCAGATGTATTTCAAAAATGGTTCGCATGTTCTAATGATGATATTTTATATTTTGTCTGCTTGCTGAGATTACTTAGTATTGATTTGACTTTTTAGGTATTGACTTTCACCTAATCAATTAATGTATGATGCAGTCGTAAACCAACTAAAAATCAGACTAAGACAAGTGTACCTATCAATTTATAATATAGCTATGGTGAGCAAAAATATCGTTCTCACGAGGACTAAAAGTACTAGTAATTACCGTCTTTTTATTATTTAACTGATAAATTTGGGTGATTGATTAAAAACTAAATTTAACTAATTAAATTAACTAAGAACACAAAAAAAATAAATCAGGAAAGCAAACGATTAACAACCAAGAAGCAAGACAATACCTAAGAAAGAATTCATCTAGATTTCATCTGTCATTATCAATATGAATTAAACAATTTATTCACTTAGTATCTTGATCCGTAAAAATCGGTAAATTATGCTAATATATCTTTCGAGAGTAAGAGCAACTGACTCTAGGTTGATTAATTGAAATTTCTTTCTATTTAAAACCCTTATTATCGCATTAACGCAATCTATGGATCCCCTATTTGATTTGAATCTAATCCGATAGATTTATTTCATCCTATTTCTATGATTGCATGCAACTCCACTCAATTATGTTACATCTACTCTTAATTAGGAACTTTTCCTCCTGTATTTAAACACATCAAACATGAATTAATAGCCTAGAAATATTAAACCAAGGATTAAGGAAACATAATTGAAAACAAGATCTAAGTATTTATTTCGTAAAATAGAAATCAAAAGACAGAATTCATCATAAGGTTCATCTTCCCTAGATATTTAGAAAGTTAGTTCATAATCGCAAATAAAAAACATCAAAAGACAGTCTAACCACAAGAAACGAAAAAATTCATAACAAACTTTAAAAAAAATCAAAAGGAGATCTTCAATCTTGATAGAAATCTGCTTCAAAGACCACTTCACTGGTGTTTTCCAAATTGTTTTCTCGAATAGCCCATGACGACTCACTCCTTGCTTTTTATATCTGGTATATATAGGTCTTAGAATGATAAAAAAACCTAAAAATTACGTTTTTTTCGCATGTTTGGAGTGCAGTTTGTGATTTTCACATGATCTGGCACATGGTCGTGTGGCAGGGTCCAGTTCGTGTGACTCTTAAAATCTGTTCCAATTTTTTTATTTTCGTTCGATTTTCGTTTCTCTTACTCCCAAATGCTCTCTTAAATATAGAAACATGAATTTAAAGTACGGACCTCGTGATTGCAATTCATGGGGAGTGATGCAATGGGGTTGTGAGTAGATATCCCCTGCCCCTAATTTTTGACAAGTTCAATATTAAATTAAATGAATATGGGAAGAGAAAAATTAATGATGTTTTCTAATATTAATCAAAGTACTATTTCAAATTTTTGGATATTTTAAGAATTTTTTTATGTAAATATATCTTAATTATAGTACGATTATTTTTATATAAAAATGTAAAATGTAAAATTGTTAATTATGTTAAATTACTTAATTTATTAATTATATTTTACTTTAATGTAATTTTAAAAATAAAAATAAAATATTTAAAATACAAATTATCAAAAATTAATTTAAAATATCAAAATCTCAAATCAACAATTACGAAGCGGTATGCACTTATGTAGACCAATATTCGTTAAAATGAGTTGAAACACAAAATGACTTGAAATGAATAGTGAAAATGGGTGGTGCCAAAGAGATTGGTGTCGTCCACTTGTCACGTCCGTCAATCATTGGCTGCTAGAATTAAAAAAAATCAATTTTTAAGTGATGTCAATCTATTTGGCATCACTTGTATAAAAGTATTCTAAAAATACATGTATTTATCTGTATTTCGTGAAAAATTAAAAAAAAAATTGGTGGTGTCAAAAAGATTTGCGTCACCACAACCGGATTTTGGTGGTGCTAATCTATTTGGCACCACCCATTTCCACTATTCATTTAAGGTAAATTACGTACATAATAAAAAAGTGGATTATTTTTATAACTAATGAAAATTTTGGGGTTTGTTTTATAAAAAAACTTTAGCTGGCTTTATCTAGAGTTTAGCTTTCCTTTTATTAAAAAAAAATTGTACATTAAATAATTAATTTAATTATAAGTTGACTCATTTTACAACAATAGATAAAATTTATAGCATAATAAGTTTGCTCGTTGAAACCTGTTCTTCGTGTTTATTAGAATACCCCAACGTGTTGCACTTTGGTTTAGTATATTGCATTATCGTTTCATAGGTTGGGCAGGATTAGAGTAGATGTTACACGGTAGTTTGGCAAGAATTTATCACCAACTCTACGAGTATTAATAGTATTTAGAGTTTTAAATTTAAGTTGTTTAATTATGTAAATAAGTCAGAATCAAAAATATCGTTAAGTTATTCGGGTTAATGTATCATTCGGTATCCAGACCTTGCAATCAGGTCAAGTATAGGGTGTTACATGTGGTTGGTTCGTTGTGACGACGTGACATCCCTCGTCGAAACGTCAACTATTGTTTCAAGCTTCCTCGTTCACGAGATTTCTACTTTTCGATTCTTTGATTCCCCCACTTCACGAACTTAACAACCGTTGTAGAAACACATAAAAACACCTAATTTAAGCCTTAAAATAAAGTAAAGAATTAAAAACGAACAAATAAGTAAACATTAAATTCAACACAAATTTAAACGAGAAGCCCTCTTTCAAAGTTGGGACGATCCGTATCGTCACCGTAGAAGAACTTGCACCTGGTCCTCGACACTTTGATCCTTCGTTTGTTCTTCCATAGAGATATACAAATCAGCAGCCTCGATTGATTCCATTGATGTTGCCTTATCTTCGATCGACGCAACATCCACATTATGAGCCAACCTCGAAATATGTTTCAGGATATTATTACCTCGAGCTTTTTCACATAAATGTCACGTGAGGATCTATTATCCCGAGCTTTGCCTCCATCATCGAATGAGAACGAGATGAACTCGTCAATATCTTCGGTGGACATCTCCCCAACTATGGCCAGAAAGTGTATCGGCTTGCCTTCACTCAGAATCGGTTGAAGCTCTAAGTTAGTTGTTAATTCTACCTCTACTTCTAGTGCTACGTCTACCTCTATGTCAATTGGATCGGGGACACCTTCGTTCATATTCAATTCATTATCATAGTCCCCAATTCCAAACTCTTGTTGAACTTTATCTTCTGATTCATCGTGGTCGACGATTATACAGAGGTTCTCATGATCATAGTTAGGAACATCATGTACGACCTCTTCCATTGGAGTATTTGCCTCGCATATTTGTTGGAGCAGTTCTATCATTAGCGACATTTGATATGACATGACCTCTAACCAATCGAATACGAATTGCATAATTGCTTCGCACGAAGATATTTCACAAAAATTACAAGAGAGCTCGTTTGGATATTCGATCATATCAATTTCTTGGTCCTAACTCCACTGGTTCATCGAAGCTTCGTTCGACCAACTTGATCTCTCGTCAATGTATCAATTATCACACCCCTTGCATTCATTGTCAGACTCATCATACTACCTATATTCATTATCTTCAAATCCATCCATGATTAGATTAAATAGTTCACCAAGCAACTAAAAAAAATAAAAAAATAATATTTTGCACACTATCTAGCTCGTTTTTCTTTCGACTAGTATTATTTTACAAAATAACCAATTCGATAACAATTTTCACCATCACAATCCCTGGGAATGGCACTGTAACAACTCGATTTTCAGTGGTATAAAAGACAATGAGTTCGAGACCACAAATCTGACAAGTAAGTTCATATAATTAGTATTTAAATCATATGAGTCAATAATAATTTTATATTGAATTTTGATTTGATGCATTTTAACTAATTGAATTAAAAGTTAGTATAACTGGTTCGATTCAAAAATTGAGTGGTTTATGAAAACGAGGTATTAGGACCTCGTTTCCATAATTTAAGGCCGTAAATATTTTTATTAAATATTTAGAGAGTCGTATTATATGTGAATTGAAGTTTGGTCCAATAATTTTGATGATTGATTGCTTAATTTAGGTAAAAGGATTAAATTGTAAAAGAGGTAAAAGTTAGTTGTTATAGATTTGAAATACTAAAGGACCAAAATGGTGATAAGACCATGGTAAAAAAGTCCAAGATTAAATCCACTAACTTTTGAGTTATTTTCTTATTCAGTCCTATTTAGTTTAGGGTTAAATTGAAATAAAGCTTAATTAATTAATAATTAATAATAATTAAAGGATCAATTATGCAATTAAACCTTCCTTAGATGGTAATTATACCATATACATATATATTGGACATTTATGGATATGAATTAGTCATTTTATAAGACATATTAAAAGGTTAATTTTGTAAATAAGTAAAAAGTAAATTAAATTAAAAGATGAAAAGCTAAAATAATGTGGTCATCTTATTCATTAAGTAATTTGAGAACCGATGGAAGGGAGAAGAAATCTTTGATTAAGCTTTAGTTCCTTGATTTGGTGAGTAAATCTCGTCCGTTTTTAGTAATTTTTATGTTTTTGAGCTCGTTTTAGCTTAATCTAGTTAACTCGAGGAATAATTTGTAAAACAGTTAAACATTATGGGTTATGCCATTGATGATTTTAGTGTTTTTTTTTTTGAAGTTTTATAATAAATTATTAAGTTTGATTGTTAAATAGGTCTGTTTTGTAAAGTAATTTTTGGTAATTTTAATGTTAAAGGACTAAATTTACAAGGACTTGATGTGAAATAATTGCAAAAATGGGCTGTAAAAAGGCACATGAATATTCCGCTAAGCTAAAATTTGAATAAAAATGGTTAAATTGCATGAGCTTAGGACTCAATTACATAAAAGTAAAATATTGGAGGTAATTTTGTAAAAATGTCAAATAAGACTTAATTGCATAAAATAATTAAATATGTTACTGGAAATTGATAATTGAATGAAATTATTATTTAGATCAAGAGTGAGTTGATAATCGAGGAAAAGAGAAATTTTCTGAATAGTCCTTGAATTTCCATTATTGCTGTAGTTAGTTTGGTAAGTTCGTACTATTATTTTTATGTTATAAGGATTCTTACATATTACATGTTTATAATAATTAGATCCAATGTTGTACTTAACTATTGAATGATTTGAGAATAAATAATAAATAAATATAGGGAGTACGTGATGCACCTAAATATCAGGCCTTGAGCTTAGCAGGCTTTGAGTCGATGTATTGAATCAAGCCTTGAGCCTAGCAGGTTTAGTGCCGGTATATTAATTCAAGCTTTGTGCCTAGCAGGCTTCGAGTTGGTGTATCGAAATAGGCCTTGAGCCTAGCAGGCTTTGTGCTGGTGTATTGAATCAGATAATTATACTGAAAATGTTATGAAACGTATCCGATGATATATTATTCTATTTGGTTCAATGAGCAACTAAGAGTTAAAATGAAAAGGTTCGTATATAAATGAACTATGTTATCGAGAGTACAAAATGAAAATGTAATGTAAGTATTGATATTGAAAAGGTAACATTTGAATTATGTGAATTAATGACTTATATGGTGAAATTCTTTCCACGATATGAATGGGTAAAAAAAGCTTAAATGAGTATATGAAAATATGAAGTAAATCATGATTTTAGATAATGAAATGGATTATAATGATATGTGTAATTAAAAAGGAAATGATGGTTTATTATACATGTATAAGTGTTTTCGAAAAGTTGAAATGAAAGTAATATGGAATATGATTTGAATTATTGTATTGTGCAATACTCACCTGTTATGAGTTGTGATTGACAAGAACCCTATCAATAACAATGTGACAGGAACTCTGTTTATTAATCTATTTATTTGAATTATTATATTTAATTCGCTAAGCTTTATCAATAAATCGACAAACTTACTAAGTTTTATGTAAGCTTACTTGTATCCTTGTTTTCTTTATAGATACATTAGTGGAAGTCGAGAGATCGAATCAACTCGAAGAATCACACTATCCAGAAGACTCGTTTGGTAGATCTTATAAACATTTTGGCTTATATGGCATGCAATAGGGCAAATGAATATGTTGTAATGTCATAACTATGTGTGGTATTTGTTGTGCTTGTATGTGGTGGTTGGAGGACTTCATAGGATTGCTAGTTTAATACTTAGGATGTAACACCTGGATCCCGTTTTGTCACTGGAGTAGGGATACAGAGAGTTACTATACAAGTCGGAATGTTCTCATAATATAAAACATGAAAAGATCTATACTCATGAAGTATATCTATATTATCTTTAAATCGAGCTTTTCAGGCCCTAAACTTAACATTCAAACAATTCAGGACCAATTCGAAACAAGTCAGGAAGTTTAAACGAAATATGAGAAACTTGGAAAATAGGGGCACACGACCTTGTGCCAGCCCGTATGCTTGCCCGTGAGTTACTTCGAAAATGGTTCACACGACCGTGGGCTAGGCCGTGTGCCAGACCGTATGACCACTACACCATTTTTAGAAAATTACACACGGTCGTGTGCTAGGCCATGTGCCAAGCCATGTGTTGCTGCGAAAATAAACCACACGGCCTTGGGGTAGGCCATGTACCTGGCCATGGGTCTATTCGAATTTGAATTACACTCCTGTACAACTCCTGTAGTCGAAACGTCCAAGGCACATGCCCGTGGGCAGCCTCTGTGTGTGTAAAAGTTCAAATTTAAGATTCAAACACCTATCCATTTCACAACGGTCCTAAGACCTAAAACTCACTCAAAAGCCTTTAAATTATACACTAGATATTCTTTTAAACAACACATGTAGTTGCATTTCAACAAGCAAGCAGACTATGCATATTATTCCATCATATAACCGTTCTAAACTAGCCACTAATAAATTTAAAGATCATCGAAGAAAGTTTCAAAACATATAATATCAAAAGTAAAAGATATACAAGCATGGAAAGAGCCTAATTTGAATGCTTCTATAACATGACCACCTAAGTACATGCCTTATTTAACCAAAAAGTCGAGGTGACATTGTCTACCAAAAGAAGTATAGGCTGATGTGATTTGCTCTAGTGATCCAACCCGTAGAATATCAAAAGCTCAAAATCTACAAAAGAAAATATAATTTGGTAAGTATTAATAAAATACAGTAAATCCTCATGGAGACTAACATAACACAACATAACCATTAAAAGTACCATGTTCAATTAAAATTGTATTCACATTCATCCACTAAACATGCAATTTCGTTCGCCACCATGATTATAAGTTTATGCTCGTCAACATGATTATAAGTTTACGCTCGTCAGCATGATTATGCGTTTACGCTCGCCAGCATGATTATACATTTACGCTCGCCAGCATGATTATACATTTACGCTCGTCAGCATGATTATGCGTCTATGCTCACCAACATGATTATGCGTCTACGCTCGCTAGCATGGATATACGTTTAGACTCGTCAGTATGGATATACGTTTACACTCGTCAGTATGGATATACGTTTACACTCGTCAGCATAGATATACATTTATGTTCGCCAACATGGATATACATTTACGCTACTAGAGCTCACTTTCTATCTCAAATATTCAACACTTTTGATATTTTACTTTATAACAATATTTGTTTATTTCCAAATACCTTACTCTTTCACTGGATTAAATAAATTCAAGCTATAGAAAAATAAATTAGATATACAGTTAAGGGCTTACCTGTTAAGTATTTGCCAATAGAGACTATTCGATGATCTTTCCTTTCCTATGTACGTCCTCCACTTGTTGCGATCCTTGATCTAAACAACAATGTATAACTTCATTAAAATTCCATTACCACTTAGACAAATCAAATTACTTTTGATAACCTTCTCTTAAGATAATTTTACAAAATCATTTTCCTTAATGTTTCAACTTTTATGAGACAAGTAACTAGCCTAAATTCAAGTTTCACTTTTAAGCTTGAAAACTAAGTTAACTCATGTTAGTTCCAACTCATATGCACAAAGAATACTTATAATTATATCATCTAATTATAGTCCCTGTTGAAGGATTGCCTTTGGGCATTTAGATCCTAGATCCCAAAATCCCTAATTTTCTCATTAAAATATTTTTACTCATCATTTAACTCTAGCAATCAATTCAAGGAACCCAAACCATTAAAGCACAAATGCTAAAACCCTAAGTTTACAAGGATTTACATATCAATTTTCCCAAATGAGCTAGGTTAAGCTTAAAATAACTCAAATATGCGAAAATCATGGAAAGAAAATCTCAAAATCTTACTCAATTGAAGACAAAGGCTTGAAAGCTTTAATTTCTTCCCAAAGTGGGGGTTCTCACATTGAAGCAAGAAAAGAAAAAGAAGAATGATCTAAAGTCTTTTTTCTTTTTAACTTTTAACACTAAAATTCTTTTATTTCAATTTAATATTTAGTTCATATTAAAATATCATTACTTAAGCTTCTTATATCCACTAATTCACCCTAGGTGTGATGTCATCACCCACTAACTCTATAATCTCACCTTTCACTAATATAAATACAACATATTTATATTTTATTTTAAATTTACCCAAATTGTATAACTCTTATAATTTAGCCCCTAACTTTAATCATTTACTCTATCATCTAGATTTCATAGTTAATTCCAATATGACTTTACCTAAATCCAATTAAAATTTTAATTTATACTATTTGTCAACTTACTTGTCAGAAATACAAGGTCTCAACCCACGGTCTCTCTCTTTCTCTTTCTCTCTCTCTCTCTTAACATCGTTAAATTCGAGATGTTACATAGGATGAGTATAAAGGAATGGAGCATGGTATGATGATGTTTGGCTTGTAATTGAGTGTGATATTTGAGACAAAATGTAGGTCATTTCATGTGCATCCGTGGTATGAATGCATGTTAGAAGATGAAGAGGTAAATGTTATGTGATGTGATTTTGGATGTTCATTCAGGTAGGTTTAGGTGATCATAAATGGCATGTTTTGGATGCTACAGATGTGTTTTAAGGTATTGTAAAGTTTTGGTAAGGATTGGTTTAGGTACTTATGCAATTGGGTGAAGGTTAAGCATAATTTTGGTCATTTTTGGGCACATACGGCCCGGGACACGAGTTGTCACACGACCATGTGACGCACATGGGCAACCCAAACGGACGTTTGCCCTGAGTGTGTTAGGTGTAGAGTTCACATGGGCTGGCACATAGGCTAAGATACAAGCTTGTGGCCCAAATCAATGAATTACATGGGTAGACATGGTTGGACACACGGGCATGTGGGAGAGCCAAATGCCCATGTGACCCCTGTACGTGACATTTTTTAGTTTTGCTTAAATGTTTTGATTTGTTTCGATTTAGTCCTTGATTGTTCGTAAGCTATTTTTAAGTCCTCGAAGGCTCGATTTAAAACCCGTACATGTATGTTTTATTTCATTTCGAATTATATTTGTATTAATGAAATTTATTTGATATGTGGACACCAAATGATGTGAAAGTTTCGATAGGTACGGTAACCCTCTGTAACCCTATTCTAGTTACAAAAATGGGATATGGGTGTTACAGGCACCAACAACTTGACGGCCTCTAAATGTACGAACGTCTAGACTGGAAATACTGCAACAAAAAGATATAAAATAGAACAACGGTGTTCGCAAGCATACGGATCAAATTGTAATTTATTTAGTTTACAATGAAACACTTGGTAATTATTTTGAGGATTGAACCCAAGGGATTGCAGATTGGATAAAAATCACTATCAAATTAATTACAAAAAATAAGTACCAACCTAGTCGAGTTACGAATTAGTTATGTAAACCCATAATAATAATATTAATTAATTAATTTAACCTAAACTAAAACTAACCCTAAGTTAGCTATTGATTTCTTCTATTCCTCATTTTGACTACACGAACCCCTTAACCTAAAATCAATTGTAACCATAATTATTAATTAATTCAACAATTACCTTTAATTAAGTATTTAACACACTTAGTTAGGAATACCCTCTCGGTCTTACATAGGAATACAGATACCCTTTAGGTCTCACTACTTGGCACAAGTTCTACTCAACAGGATACCCTCTAGGTCTCACCTATCTAGGTTTTCTACTAGGAGTGTCACTTCCTAGTATACTAAGTCTTTTGAAAAAACATTTAATTAAAAGATGTGGTATAAATACTAAACACAAAATATATTCAAATATTCATACAAACATTCAATTAAAAGATTTAATGAATGAAATATAAATAGAAGAATAAGGATAAGAGAATGCTCATGAATTAATCGATGAAATAGCGCAATTTCGAAACATCCTCCGCTAGCGATTGTCTAACTTCAGAATAGAATCTTACGATTAAGTGAACATAATGAAAACTAAACTTAAAACTAAAGAAAACCGTGAAAAGAAATTTGTTTGTCTAGGTCGACTCTCCTTTCTAATGTGGTTATAATGTGACTTATATAGGCTACATTCAAGGTATTAGGTACCTAAAATATCCTTGAAGTAATTAGGGTTTGATAAGATAAAGAAACCCTAATTGGCTACAAAAACGTGACTGCACTCATCTAGGTTTTCGTCACATCATCACGACATTAAAGAACCCCTCGTTGCAACATCGTCTCTATTTCATTCTTGGTAGCTTCGATGCTCGATGTTGCGACATTGCATGCTGGTGTCGCAACATGTAAATCTTCCCTTTTGTTCCTTGGCTTGAAACAATGTCCTGCACATTCAGGTAGCCCATTAATCTTACATAAGGCCTAAATTAGCTTAATGGGTCATCGAATCACCTAAAAATGTGTAAAAACACTTATTTTACCAAAATTAAACTAAAATGTAAAACTAATAAAAATAGCACTAATTTATGCTAAAAACAAGCCTATTAAGTGTCAAAAAGAATCTAATTTGTCACCACAAATTGTGGCAGATCAATTTGAAAGTAGATATGAACAAAACCTATGATAAGGTTGAGCAAGACTTTTTAGACTTTATGATGAAGAAAATGAGTTTTAATCCAATTTGGGTTGGCTGGATTATGGAATGCGTTAAATCAATTTCTTACACTTTCCTTGTAAGTGGTAAACCTAGTGGGAAAATTTACTAAGGTCTAAGACAAGGGGATCTTTTCTCCCTTTATATTTTTTGTTGTTTGTTATTGATGTTGTCTCTAGGAATCTTACTGATGCTATCCAGTCTAGTAAATTTAGTGAAGTTAGACTCAATAGGTATTGTCCTATTATCACACTTATTTTTTTACAGATGATTCTTTAGTTTTTTTATGAAAGCTAATCCTTCAAATTGCCAGAAGCTATTTGAATTTATACGAGAATATTGCGATGCATTGGGGCAATAGATGAACCAAGAGAAATCAACAATGATGCTTAGTGCTAATGCATCCAATTAGTTGGAAATCAAATTAAGAGGATTACCAGTGGGCAAGTGGTTGACAATCCATGGACATACATAGGTATTCCAACATTGTGGGGTAAAACAAGAATGGTTGCATTTCGTGATTTTTCTAATCAAAGGAAATTCAAAACTTCGTTGTATCCCGGGAAGACCTTTGTCTTAACCCTCTAGCAACTTTGTGTGGGGGCAAATAGTTCTCTTTGGAAAGCATCACTCGTGCCTCGAAGTTTACTATTTAATTCAATATCGTCTCCGAATCTATCTTCACTCAAAATTTCCAACAATCAAAGAGAACTATTTTGAAGATGGTGACGGAGGCTACCACCACATTCCAAGTGATGAACCAAGAGTTTGTGAAACTTGATCGATTTGACAGCTCAGACTTCAATCGTTGGAAGGATAAGACGTTGTTCTTTCTTACCGTCTTGAATGTGACGTACGTTCTAGATCCAAACTTACAACTATGGAGGATCCCTCCCCTAATGCAAATCCCGAAAAAATTGTGAAAGTGGTCGAACTTAAGAAGAAGCACGCGGAAGACAATTTCACATGTCATGGACACATTCTCAACACCTTATCCGATCGATTGTATGATCTTTACATATCGATGCAATCCCCAGTGGAAATATGGAAGGCTCTTGAAGAGAAATACAACACCGAGCGATAAGGTACCGATAAATTTTTAAAGATGAAATATTTTGAATTTAAAATGCTTGACAATATCCCGATCATGGATCAAGTCCATGAATTACAAGTCCTTGTAAGCAGACTTCGTGATTTGAAAGTTGTTATTCCAGAAATGTTACAAGTTAGGGCTATCATCTCAAAATTACCCTCGTCTTGAAACAATTATCGGAAGAAACTTCTACATATGGTAGAGAACTTCACTGTGGAGAAAATAAAGGACACTACATTAAAGATTGTAAACTTCTCAAAAAGAATCAAGATATCACAACTTCCAAAGCCAATATGGTGGAGGATATGAACTTAGTGGCCATGGTTACAGAAGGGGTTAAGAATTTGGAGATTGGTATGATTATCGAACTCAACATAGCCATGAGTGATAAGTCTCATAATTGGTGGCTTAACTTTGGTGCTATTGTCCATGTGTGTAATGACCGACAAAAATTCAAGAATTATGAATTAGTGGCAAACTGTGAAGAGGTTATGGGAAATTATCAATCAGTTAAGGTGCTTGGTCAAGGGACGGTGGAACTCAACTTCATATCTGGGAAGAAATTGACTTTGACCAATGTGTTACATGCTTCTGATATGAGAAAGAATTTAGTGTCTGTGAGTCTTCAGTGTAACAAGGGGTTCAAGGTTATCTTGGAATCTGATAAGTTTGTCTTGCTTAAGGGTGATATATATGTAGGAAAAGGATATTGTAATGAGGGTATGTTCAAGTTGAGCATTTATATAAATAAAGTCAATTCTTTTGCTTATATTGTTGAGTCTTATTCTTTGTGGCACGCACCTTTAGCACATTTTAATTTTAAAACTTTACAATATATGCAAAAGAATGGTTATATCAATCTAAGTAATGATGAATTTATGGATAAATGTGAAATTTGTATTCAATCAAAAAATTACCAACAAGTCATTTCCTAATAAGTGTGAAAGGAACTCGCAAGTGTTAGATTTAATTCATTCGGATGTTTGTGAATTAAAGGAACTCTAACAAGAGGTGGAAAACGATATTTTATCACTTTTATAGATGACTTTTCTAGGTTTACTAATGTGTATCTCATGAAAAGTAAAGACGAGGGTTTTGATATGTTTGAACGTTTTAAAAACGAGGTTGAGAATTTGTTTAGTAAGAAAATCAAAGTGCTTCGTAGTGATAGAAGTGGTGAATGTTTTTCAAATGAATTTAATGTATTTTGTGAGGAACAAGGTATGGTACATGAGTGTTCAGCGCCTTATACTCCGCAACAAAATGGTTTGGCGGAAAGAAAGAATCGTACTTTAGTGGATATGGTTAACACGATGTTGTTAAATGCTAAACTTCCATATAATTTATGAGGTGAAGCATTATTGATTGCGTGTTATATCCTTAACAGAATACCATCGAGAAAATTTAAAGTATCTCCATATGAGTTATGGAAGGGTCAAATGCCAAACTTAAATTACTTCAAAGTGTGGCGGTGTTTGGCTTACTATAGAGTTCCCGACCAACAGAGACAAAGTTAGGCCCAAGAACCGTCAAAGGTGCATTCGTTGGATATGCCCAACATTGTAAGGCATATCGTGTTCTAGACTTAGTGTCAAATACGATAATTGAAACAAGAGATGTTGTATTCATTGAAAATAAGTTTTTTGATGATTCAACTGATTCGGAAAAAGAATATCAACCAATGATCTCAAGTAATCAAACCAAACGAAGTCTTTGTGACAATAAGGATATATAACTGAGGAAAAGTCAAAGAGTGGGGGTTTTCCAATCTTTAAGGCTAGGTTGGTGGCTAAAGGATTTAGGCAAAAAGAAAGCCTAGATTATTTTGACATCTATGCACCAGTGGCTAAGATGACCTTCATTCGAGTTCTTATAGCACTTGCATCTATCTATAAGTTACATGTACATCAAATGGATGTTAAGACGGCTTTTTTGAATGGTGATCTCGAAGAAGAAGTTTACATGGAGCAACCAGAAGGCTTTGTGCTTCCTGGGAATGAACACAAGGTGTGTAAGTTGATCAAATCATTATATGGTTTAAAACAAGCCCCTAAACGATGGCATGAGAAATTTGACCCTGTTATTTTGTCATATGGTTTTTTACATAATGGCACGGATAAATGTATTTACACTAAATTCATTGATAGATACGGTGTAATTATTTGCCTCAATGTAGATGATTTGTTGATTTTTGGGACGAATATGGAAGCTGTTCGTGAGACCAAAGAGTATCTAGCCTCAAATTTTAAAATGAAAGATCTTAACGAGGTAGATACAATTCTTGGTATAAAGGTGAAAAATCATGAAAGGGGCTTTGCATTAAGCCAATCTTACTACATCGAGAAAGTATTGGAAAAGTTCAAACACTTGCACATCAAGGATTCGAACACTCCATACGATTCGAACTTTAAGTTAAGTAGGAATAAAGGCAGGGTTATAGCACAACTTGAGTATGCCAGCGCAATTGGAAGTCTAATGTATGTAATGTATTGCACTAGTCCCGATATTGCATTTGTTGTGTGCAAATTGGCGAGATTTACAAATTGTCCTAGTACAGATCATTGGAAAGGAATTTGTAGGAAAAATTTGGGATTATTCTATAGTGATTATCCTGCGGTACTAGAAGGTTACTCGGATGCAAGTTGGATTACAAGTTTAAGTGATAATAAGTCCAAATCTGGATGGATTTTTACGATCAGAGGTGGAGCCATTAGTTAGGCCTCCAAGAAACAAACTTGCATCTCACATTCAACTATGGAGGTTGAATTTATAGCCTTAGCGGCTACGGGCAAGGAAGTGGAATGGCTAAGAAATCTATTATTAGATATAAAGTAGTGGCCACAACATAGGGTCGCCATTTTCGTATATTGTGATAGTGAATCAACCATGTCTCAAGCGTACAATAAGGTGTACAATGGAAAGTCTAGACATATAAGTTTGAGACATGAGTATGTGAGACAATTGATTAGGGATAGTGTGATAACTGTTACCTATGTTAAGTCAATTGACAATTTAGCGGATCCACTGACAAAAGGTTTGTCAAGGGATTTAGTTAAAAGTACCACCACTAAGATGGGATTAAAACTATTCTAATTGCGTCATTGATAATGGAAACCCTACCTTTTTCTAGCCAAAAGTTAGTTTCAAGGTTCAAAGGGTAATAACAAGTTATCGAATGACAATGTGCACTAAAAACTATGATTTAGTGATTATATTTTAGGAGGATGAGTTTTACTCTTAATGGATGGACATTAATTGTCATGAAATCCACCTATATGGACATGAAGTGGTGCCGTTTCAACGAGATTTTATTTATGGTTTTATCTCGTACATGTTCATGAAATAGGATGAGCACATGGCCATAACGGTGCTAAAACAAATTAAACTCTTACTCTATTACTTTACGATTATGTGTGAAATATTCTCGGTATTGATTTTAAGAGTGATGGTTCAAGCAACTAGCCACCATTCACTTTTTTAATTTGAGAAGTTTGCACTAAAGAAAGGTTCAATCTGCGGACACCCTTCTTTATGCTTAATCGTTGTGTACTTATTTACTAGAATTAGCAATCTAGTGGGGGATTGTTAGAAATATATAGATTGCAAATTAAAAGTGATGATTTAATTGAAAAATGACGACTTATCATCCAATGGACATGGGACAAGTCTCTTCCAAAAGGTGTCCATCCAATATGAAAAGGGTTGTGGCTTTCCAAAAGGTGTCCATCCAATATGAAAGGGTTATGACTCTTCAAATGGTGTCCATTGAGTGCATATAAATAGATGGATTATGATGCTCACAAATTTAAAAAAAAATTCTTTTGCAATCAATTCCAATTTTCAGAAATTAAGAGTAAGAGTTAGGGAATTCCGTGATTTTGCTAATCAAAGGAAATTCAAAACTTTGTTGTATCCCGGGAGGACCTTTGTCTTAACCCTCTAGCAACTTTGTGTGGGGGGCAAATAGTTCTCTTTGGAAAGCGTCACCCGTGCCTCGAAGTTTACTATTTAATTCAATATCGTCTCTGAATCTATCTTCACTCAAAATTTCCAACAGTTTCTAAAGTTGCTACGATTTTGTGTAAAGAGCAAGGAATGTAGGATTTCGCAGCAATTGATTCGTGGATTGAGGATGATGTTAAGAGTGCTATCCTAAGTATCCCGGTTGTTAATGTGGAGGAGGAAGATAGGTTGGTGTGGCCACATACTAGTATAAGGTGATTGCAAATTCGGTTGCGATTTGGGTAGCTAACCATGCTAAAAAGGGGATATGTGACTTAACCTAGTTACATCAATCATCATCCTTCTTAGGGTTACTTTAACATTGCTTTTTAGAAGCACTTTCGGGACAAAAAGTACTTTTGAGATAAAAATATTACTCAACAAGATGCGTTTTAAATTTTTTCAAATGTTCTTTTGGAGCAAAAAAATATTTTGGAAAAACACTTTTTCGGCCAAAAGCAGAAGCTATTGCAGAAAATTTTAACTTTTGCTCAAAAGTGTTTTTTGATCCAAAAACACTTTTGAAAAATATTGCTAAATTAATCCTTAGTCTTCATTCTTGACAATTACCAGCTCCTCCTAGCTAGATTTCTTTTGATTTTGAATATCCTAAGTTTGTTTTGAGATGATGGTTATATTTTCTCTTATATTTATTAGGTTTCATGGTTTCTTGCTTGTTTTCTTGTATTGGCTTTTGTGATTTTTTCGAATATATGAGTGTTTTTTTGGTGGCAAAAGAAAAGAAAAACTCATAAAATACTTGAATTAAGCATATTAAATTTTAAATTGAACTCGTTCTCTAATTGAAGCTCGAAAATAATTAAATTGAACTTGAATTTTTAATAACTTAAAAAAAATAAATTTCTCGTTTACATAATTATATCACAGAGAAAGGAATTCACCAATTAATGGCACATGCAAGTAATCCTATCCAAATATTGAGTTACACATCCGATTCATCTGACGTGCCGTGGAGAAGGATTTTCTTAATTTAAATCCTATTTTCTTCCAATTAATATTTAATAATATATTTATTTAGCTGAAGTGTTTTTTTAATAATAAATTGGCTATATCTAGCCACGCCAAATTTAAGGTGAATTTGGGTGGGCGATGCGTTTACCTGTGGTTAGTGTAAAAACAACGGTTTCAGTGATATTAGATACTGTAAAAATACTGTAAAAAGAGACAAAAAGCAAGCTAAACGCACTGCACTGTACTATATTGTATCGCTCATCCAAACCTACACTTAGACCTTAAGCAAAAATTTTACCACATACATAATATAGGTAATTGGTATGGTCTCGCTCACCTCTTCGTTAGGTGTTTATTTGTTTGTATTTAATTATAAAGTAAAAATTTAAAACTTAAAATATATTGTAAACTTTAATATATTTTTTACATTTAAAAATTAGTCTTCCTATTTTTATTTTCAAGATTTTAGTCTCTTTACATTTTAGATTTAAAAATTTACTACCATTGACATTTTGAAATAAAAAAGGGTAAATTGTACTAACAGTCACTCAATTTTGGGATAGTTGACAAAACAGTCACATTGGTTTTATTTCAGTCACTACTTTGAAAAAGTGACAAAAGAGTCATTTTTATCGTTTCCGCCATAGATGTCACGAAACAGTGACATAGCAGATGACATCGTCCTTGGTGTCAAAAAACCCTCCAGTTGACCGTTACCACCAATATAACAACCATATCAACACCAATTTAGAGTTTAAGAAGGAAAAAAAAGAAAAAGAAGAAGAAGAAGAAGAAGAAGAAGAAGAAAAAAATGGAGATGCCTGGAGTGATTTTGGCCTGCTACTATGGAAGCCCAGCCAAATTAAACACTTCTTGATCCAATAACAACCCAGGTAGGAGGTTTTTTGGGTGATGCCCTGCTGCTCTTTGGCGATGGTACAAGCATAGCAGGTAAGGGAGATGATTGATGAAACATTCTTTGTGGTTGTAGATTTTGGAGTTTCCTTGTATTAGTAGGGTGAGAAAGTTTCCTAAGTAACATTTTGGGAATTCTTAGCAGATTTTTGGGTTTTTGTTGGATGATACTTTTGACAAAAGTGCTCACATCTATGGAAGCTACTTATGCTTTCCTCTCCTCGAGAATGTGTCTGCATTGCAATAAATTTTCTTCTTTTCACAGGCATTCCACCATTCTTGCCTCTTCTCCCTATTATGGTTATAAAATCCACCACTGCCAAATTAATTATGGAATAATTGATTTTAAACCCATGCTAAATTGCTTAACAAGGATTTGCTCAAAGTTTTAAGTTTGGGTTCTTAAACCTACGATTACAAACCAATTTTTTGAATCAATTTCTAACCCTAAAACAACCCAAATTGTTTTCTTTTCTCCCTTTAATCCATAATCACAATTTCAATTTTTCGAATATATGAGGTTTTCTTTTTGTGGCAAAAAAAAAAGAAAAACTCATAAAATACTTGAATTAAGCATAATTTTAAATTGAACTCGCTCCCTAATTGAAGCTCGAAAATAATTAAATTGAACTTGAGTTTTTAATAACTTAAAAAAAAATTAATGTCTCATTTGCATAATGATATCATAGTGAAATGAACTCACTAGAGGTGCTCATGATTGGGTTCGAGTCGGGCCTAAACATGGTATATTTTATACTTGTCCAAGCGCAGCCCAGCCTAAAATTTGGGTCTAAAATTTTGCTTAAACCCGCTCATATTTGTAAAAGACTAACCCAAGCTCACTTTAGGCCCGTCCGTATTATTTTTTAATTTTTTTAAAAATATTTATATTATTTTATTTTAATATTTAATAATATTATATATTTTTTATTTATTGATAATTTTTATATAGTTATTTAACATTCTTTTAATGTTTACATTAGAGTAGTATTATATATTTAATATGTATTTATTTTTCTTAAAATGTTTAAAATTACATAATATATAAAAAAAACATAATATAAAGTATTATAAATTAAAACGAGTCGGGCTAGGCTCAGAGTCGAATGTTCAAGCTCGTGCCTAACTCATATTTTAAACAGGTCTAATTTTTTTTGTCCAACCCTATTTTTAGGCTTAATATTTTTACACAAACCCTCTTCAATTTCGAACGAACCTTCGGACCTAGACAAATAACCCGACCCAAAAATATATCTAAAACCCACCACTTAAAGGCACATGCAAGTAATCCTATCCAAAAATTGGGCTTTTTTTACAAATTTAATATAAAAAAATAATTAATTACTAAAATAATACCCCATCCCATTAATTACCAAAATAGTATGTTTAGTTAGGTGGAGGGCTTTCAAATGGTAGCACCAGTGGGTATTTCTGACACAAAATTTTTTATTTTTAATTAAATTTATATATTAAAACATAAAAAAATATTATATTAGTGGAGGGTTATCAAGTGGCGGCACCAAGAGATAAATTATACATGCAAAATATACGAGAAAAAAAATACCTGACACAGGTGGAGGGATATCAAGTGACGGCACCAAGGGGTGTTTTGCCATTTGTCAATCCCCTATTTAGCCGTGTTTGAGTGTGTGTTTATGGGATTCTTGGAGGCAAATTAAAATTTGGGGATTGGGGGTAAAAAATTTAGGTAAAATTTTGTTATAAAATAGGGGAATGGGGGGGACCAAACGGCTGAGAAAGAAAGAAAGAAAAAAGAAGGAGAGAAAGGTATTTTTTTGTGTTTATTATTAAATTTATTTTTAAAATTATTTAATTTGTTAGTTAGTAGTAGTAATTAAGTAGTTTTTAATTTTATTGTTTAATGTAATTGATTTATTATTATAATTTTATTTGTTTAGTAGGTTAATTAAAAGAAAAAAAAGGTTAAAAGAAATGTAAATATAAATATTTTATTGGTAATTTAAAGTTATATTTTGTTTAGTAATTATTATTTTAAGTTACTTGTTTTATTCCGATTATCAATTTTTTACTGATTTGTTATTTAATTTTTTTATTTAGTTGAGTAAATTAAGAGGAGAGGAAGAAAGGTAAGTTTGATTTTTTTAATTTAAATTAATTTGTTAGTAATCAATTTTATTTTGTTAGAAGTAATTTTATTTTGTTAGTAGTAGTAAATAAGTAAGTAATATAAATGAGTTATTTACTAATTTAATATAAAGAAATATTTATTTACCAAAATGGGTTATTTATCAAAATGGTACAAAATAATATTTATATATTAAATTGGTATCTCCACCACATTTTCGTAATTAATGGGGTGTGGATACTATTTTTGTAAATAAATATTTATTTTGTACCATTTTGGTAAATAACTCATTTTGATATATAAATATTTTTTTTGTACTATTTTGGTATTTAATTATTATTTTTGTATTATATTGGTAAAAAATCATAAAAATCGTAAAACTTAATTACTTATGTATCAAACTAATTGATAAATATTTTTCAAGTTACAAAATGGATTCATTAATTAATGACCAACGTCCTCACATAACAAGTCGGTGAATAAGGAAACACATCTAGCCAATCTCAATGTAATAAAATTATTATTTGTTCTTTATGTCATTTACGAAATTATTGTTTGTTTACGAAATTAAATTAGGTTATACTAACTATTTTTGTAAATTAACAGGGAGAGCTCTAGTACCGTGCATTGAGGGGTCATGCGCAGGGCCTCAAATATCGTCTCCATGCACGTCTGCTTCCATACTTGAAGATAGCCGGATTTGGATCAGCGGCATTGGTCCAAAAGTTTGAGTTGTGGTATGATTTAATAAGTGTATTGGTGGAGCATTGGTATCCAGAGACCCACACATTTCATCTACCGTGTGGGGAGTGCATAGTGACGTTGAAAGATATTGCACTGCAACCCGAGCTTCCAATCAATGGTTTAGCAGTCACCGACGTTAGTACGCTTCAAGAGCCGTCGAGTATTTGCAACCGATTACTAGGTTGCTTACCTAGTGATAACAATGATTTTTCGTCATTGAAGTTTACATGGTCGAGGGCCAATTTTGAGGAGTTACCCGAAAATGCAACCGAAATGGAGGTGATATGGGCCGTTCGAGCCTATATTTTGCAAATTATAAGGGGCGTACTCATGTTGGATGCGAACAATAATAAGGTCTACATGATGTACTTGCCCTTGCTGACTAATCTGTAAAATATTCAGGCATATAGTTGGGGATCTACGACACTTGCGATGTTGTATCGAGAACTTTGTCGCACCACAAACCCTTCTTTCCGCGATATAAGTGGTTGCTTAATGTTGTTGCAGTCTTAGGCACTTTATCGGATGTCATTCCTGGCATCCGTTAGGCACCAAACATATGTTTTCCCATTCGTTAATAGGTGATTACCGTATACCCAAAATTGCAATTATTTGACATATTTTTTTAATTATACTATTCTAACAAATTTTTTTGTTTCTCAGATGGAAAACAAAATCGGGAATCGAGAGGCAACTCACCGTTCCCTTATATCGTATGATGCTCGAGCAACATGCCGGTGAAGGGGTATGTTATTCATTGACATGTTATTAAATTATATTACTTGATTCGTGTTAATTATGGTTGCATGTTACTAAATTATATTACTTGACTCTTATTAATATCTTGACATGCTATTAATTGTACAGTTCATCTGGACACCATATATACACCCAGAAATCGCCGTTATTCCCTCTTCGACATTCCTCCACTTAGACCAATGGTGCATTAACGCACTGCTTATCAATTTCCAAACAGTGGAGTGGTATGCCGAAGATCTTGGTTGTAAACAGCCTATCCCGTCACTACCAATGCAATTAGGGTCTATCCATGGGATAGATAAGAAGGGAAAATAATATTGCGATTAGGGACAAGTGCATGTATAATATATTCATGTGTGGAACAATCGGATGATGCGAGTACCTCTGATGGAGTATACTCCTGATTTGCAGCCATCGATACAGTACATGCAATGGTTCATTCAGATAGGGAAACCATATTTACTTGGTGCACAATCGAGAATAATTCCCCCGCACATGACTCGACATGGTCACATCTATCATCTACCTCCTGCCCAGAGCCAGAGCAAGAGCAAGAGGAAGAGGAAGAGGAAGAGGAAGAGGTATTGGATAATGATGACTGTTATCATCCAAACTTTTTGGGATCGTCGCATATCCCTAGCTCATCAAGTCAAGGATATGAGCCTCAGTTTGATGACCTACAATAGTACTACGCTCCTTCCGGCCCATCATTATCACCGCATTACTCTACTCCTCCTGGGCAAATGGTTGGTAATGATGACGATGATCTTGATGAGCAACCTCGCCGTACACACCGGCCACCATGAAGAATACCCCGAGAACCACACCATCTAATCATGGATATAAAGTATTATAAATTAAAACAGGCCGGGCTAGGCTCAGAGTCGAATGTTCAAGCTCAAGCCTAACTCATATTTTAAACAAGTCTAATTTTTTTTGTCCAACCCTATTTTTAGGCTTAATATTTTTACACAAACCTTCTTCAATTTCGAACAAACCTTCGGACCTAGACAAATAACCCGACCCATAAATATATTTAAAACTCACCAATTAAAGGCACATGCAAGTAATCCTCTCCAAAAATTGGGCTTTTTTACAAATTTAACATAAAAAAATAATTAATTACTAAAATAATACCCCATCCCATTAATTACCCAAATAGTATGTTTAGTTAGGTGGAGGGCTTTCAAATAGCGACATCAGTAGGTATTTCTGACACAAATTTTTTTATTTTTAATTAAATTTATATATTAAAAAATAAAAAAATATTATATTAGTGGAGGGTTATCAAGTGGCGGCACCAAGAGATAAATTATACATGTAAAATATACGAGAAAAAAAATACCTGACACAGGTGGAGAGATATCAAGTGGCGTCACCCTTGAAGGGATATCAAGTGGCGGCACCAAGGGGTGTTTTGCCACTTGTCAGTCCCCCATTTAGCCGTGTGTGAGTGTGTGTTTATGGGGTAAAAATGTAATTTTTGGAAAGTATGGGGTTAAAAATGGAATATTGGAAAGTTTAAGGGTAAAAACATATTTTTTAGAAAGTTTGAGGGTTAAAATATAATTTTGGAAAAGTTTAGGGGTCAAAATATAATTTTGGAAAAGTTTAGAGACCTTTAAGGTAATAAAACTAAAAAAGGGTGACACGCGGTAGCCTCTCAGTCATCCTGAAGTCAAAGGACAAATTTGAAAATCATTTAAAATCTTTGGGCCAATTTTGTAATTAAACAGAACTTGATTTAAGGATTAAATTAAAATAAATTAAAAATAAGAGGGACCATTTGCAGAAAAAATTAAAAGTACAAAAATGACTAAATTGAAACAATCAAAAATACGGAAGGACCGAATGCATAAATAACCCATTTCTTAAAAACACGCGGATCCTAGGTCGGGTCGGGTCGGATTTCGGGTCGGCCAATAGGTTAAACCTCAAAATGACGTCGTTTTGGGGCTTAAAAGCCGAGACCAAAACGACGTCATTTTGGTCTTCCTTAAATACCACCCTCACCCCTTTTAAAATCATTTTCACACTTTATTTTAAAAATAAAATTCAAAAAAATCCTTTTTTCTCTCCTCACTCTCCCCTCCTTTCTTCTCTTTGGCCGGCCACTCCATCCGGTCGTCACTCGTCGTCCGACGCGCGTCACTGCCACGCGCTACCATTCACTGCTCTCTGGTCGTGTTGGCCACCGTTACTAGTCATCACGCGCCGACTAGTCTCCGTCGCAGGTGAAAACCTTTTCTTTTTCCTTTTTTTTTATTTTAAAGTCTTCTCTTTTTATTAAATTCAAATCTAAAAACGTTTTAAAACCTTTTCTTTCTTTTTTTTTAAAAAGTTGTTCTTAAGTTTCCATTGTTTTTGATTGACAAAAGCTTTATTTTTATCTTTGTTTATTTAAAATTGTTTCGGTTATTGTTGCCGATGTTCGCTGTGGAGGAATCGACGGCGACCAGAGAGGTTGGTCGACGATCCCGGCGGTGGCGTGTCAGGGGAGTACTCGACCTTTCCCTTTCCTTTTTTGTTATTTAAAAAATAATATTAATTATTAATAATTATTATTACCGTTATTAATGCTCATTAATAATATTATTATAAATTTACTATTTATTATTATTTAAAATATTTTTGAAAATAAATAAAGATATTAAATTATTATAAATAATAATATAATAAATATATATGTTAATACCTATATATATATATATCAAACGTCTCTAATATTAAGGGAAGTAATTAATGTATTAAATACCTTATAAATATATATAATAATATATATTTAATATTTTTAGAAACATTTTGAATTCAAAAGGAATAATGGACAACTAATATATTTAATATACCTAGAAAATGGAAACTGAGATGCCTGAAATCTGTCTTTTGAATCCTGGAATTGATTGCTTTGAATGCTTCCTGCCTTCTTGTATTCAACTGATATTGCTTATATTAATTTAGGAAAATATGTTGTAAATGTTAAGATTTTGTATTGAACTGGAATGAGCAACCAAGGTTTTTTGTCCCTTTACAAAGTGTTCGATCTGGCTTTATAGTCATATCTACAATCATTTAGTTTTGTTTTTATGCAACTAATTCCTAGTCTAATCTCCTTTTGCAGGCGCAGTGGCGGCAATGGAGGCTGCAGCAGTAGCGGTTGGAGCAGCTGATGGTGGCAGGTGAGTAGTGGTGCAAGTTACTGGTAAGCAACTAGGCTGCTGACGTGGTGGCCTCTGATTAGCTGAGAGGGAGGTGGCTGGTGCAAGTTGCCCAGCAGATTTGACTTGGGTCATTTTGTATAATTGGGCTACGGATATGGGTCAATGTAATTTGGGCTTAGAGTAGCATTTGGGCCTAATTTGGGTTTGTAAAGTGGACATTTGTAATTGGACCTTTTTAATTAATTTAAATTTTAAATTCAAATTAAATTTAAACTTAAACTTAAACTAAATTTAAACCCAAAATGAATTGAAATTTAAAAAAATTAAAAAATGGGTTTAAGTGTTGGGCCCAGTTAAAATTGGGCTTCAACAGCTGCCCCTCTTTGCTCGTTGCTGTGTAACAGAAACGGGGCAAAGACCAAAAAAAGATTAATTTTGCCCAATTTGTCAGGTCTCCTCCCTTTGATGTTCTTCTTTCAAGCAGCTTACCTTTCGTTCTGTCAGTCGTCCAATCTTCGCTGCATCCACCTTTCTACTTCTTTGATGTGGTGGTTCCATCCTGTTTTAAGGTAGTCTTCAAAAAGACAAAATTTGCTACTGTAATTTCACTCCATTCCCTTGAAATTTCAAGGAGATTGGAATTCGTCACCGTAGTCTTTGAGTCTGGTTCTATTGACTTGGCCTTCTTCTTAGTATCTCATCAAGAAGATGACCGTATCACTTGTTTTGATCCACTTCTTTGTGTTTCATCAAGAAAACAGATTTGGTTCACTTCTCCGTATCTCATTAGGAAGCTAACCACTTTATTACTTCGACTTGCTTCTCAGTATCTCATCAGGAAGCTGGGGTTCGAAGATTTGCTCAAATTGAGCGTGGGTTTGATTTGGTCTTCTTCTCAGTATCTCATCAGGAAGATGATTGCATCGTTTGTTTCAATCCGCTTCTTTGTATCAGTATCTCATCAAGAAGCTAACCATTTTGTTACTTCGACCTGCTTCTCAATATCTTATCAGGAAGTTGGGGTTCGAAGATTTGCTCTTATTGAGCGTGGGTTTGACTTGGCCTTCTTCTTAGTATATTATCAGGAAGATGACCGCATCGTTTGTTTCAATCCGCTTCTCTGTATCTCATCAGGAAGATGAATTTACTCCACTTCTTAGTATCTCATCAGGAAGCTAACCATTTTATTACTTCGACCTGCTTCTCATTATCTCATCAAGAAGCTGGGGTTCGAAGATTTGCTCATGTCGAGCGTGAGTTTGATTTGGTCTTCTTCTCAGTATCTCATCAGGAAGATGACCGCATCGCTTATTTCAATCCGCTTCTCTGTGTCTCATTAGGAAGTCGAATTTGGTCCACTTCTTAGTATCTCATCAAGAAGCTAACCATTTTATTGCTTCGACCTGCTTCTCAATATCTCATCAGGAAGCTAGGTTTCGAAGATTTGCTCTCATTGAGCCCTGAGTTGGTATACTTCTCTGTATCTCATCAGGAAGATGACCGCCTTACTTGTTTCAAAAATCGCAATCTGCCCCGTGATCGGGGAAGGAGATTGGTGATGATGATCTGCTCCAAGCTCGGAGTAAAAGGTTGGATGGTTGCAATCTACCCCAAGCTCGGGGTAAGAGATTGGTTGACGACGATCTGCCCCAGGCTTGGGGTAAAAGATCAAACAGCTGCAATCTGCTCTGGATCGGGGTAAGTGATTGGTTGACGCTGCCCCAAGCTCGTGGTAAAAGATCAAATGACTTCAATCTGCCCCTGGCTCGGGGTAAGAGATTGGTTGATGATGATCTGCCCCAAACTCAGGGTAAAAGATCAAATGGTTTCAATCTGCCCCTTGCTCGGGGTAAGAGATCAGAATCTTCATTTTGCCCTTCTTGAATCTAAGGGTAAAAATGAAATGATATAATTTGAATCCATCTTCACTGCATCTTCATGAAGATATAATTTGAATCCATCTTCACTTAAACCTTTTCCTTGTCTTCGTGGTACTGGATCCGTCATTGCGGCTTAGATCTTTCCCTTCAAATTTTCATGTTTTTCTCAGCTCATTTCGCCATTTCGCGGTAATGAAACTTGTGGAATATGCTTTTAATGGGTCTTTATGTAGACCAAATTGTTAGGATGCCATGATCAAGATGAATCAAATCCTCCTAAGTAGGTTAGTATAAATGATAAATGTAAAAATGTTATTTTTAAAAAATGATTTTATCCTAGTCCTTAGGTCGACATTGTTCGTCGTTTGTCTAAGTCCTATCACTGATGTGTTATCATGTTTTATGTATGTGTATCATTGTCGTGAAACCTAAAGAGGTAGTTGTAATTTGGACTATTTGTTTTGAGACTCTTCTAACCCTCGGGTTTGTGTTATTTCCAACTAGTGGTCCTGTTTTAGGTCCTTGTACTATTTAGGAATTTTCCAGAATGGTATACAGAAATCCTTCTATTCCTTATATTGTTGACCACTAACCATTATTTCAATGCAAAAAAGCTTGCATAGGGTTATAAGGTGGATGAATTTGAATTTGATTGAAAACAAAGGTCGTATAAATGAAAAGATCATTCGGTTCATTAATCGTTATTTCGATGTGAAATTTGCTTGAGCATGGTCCCAAGGCGAATGAAATTTTATTGGAGGTAAAGCTCACATGAATAGAAAGATTAAAAGTGACCCATATTGGTCAAAGGATGCCAAATACAAAGGAAGCAAAAAATAGTTAGGTAGATGAATTTTATTGGAGGCAAAGCTCGCATAAATGAAAAGATTAAAATCATTAGTCCACTGGCTATTATGCAAGCGTTCTTGAACATGGTTACGAAATGGATGAAATTGAATTTGATTGAAGGCTAAAGCTTGCATGAATGAAAAGGTCATTGGTTCATTGATCATTATTTTGATGCAAAAATGCTTGGACACGATCGCAAGGCGAATAAATTTCATGGAGGCAAAGCTCACAAAAGGATTAAAAATGACATGTATTGGTCAAAAGTTGCAAAACCTAAGGTGAACAAAGAATGGAGTTAGGTGCCCCAGATATCAAAGTATGAGCTTCAATGAGCAAACTTGATGAGGACCATTCTGAGCTTGAAATGTGTCCATGAAACTCGGAGTACTTCGTCAATGCCTCAAGGTGTAAAGTTTCTCCACCTTGTTACTTTTAAGAGAGAAGACCACTTCATGCCTCTTTTTTCTTATTCAAATTTGAGCCACCCTTTCAGGTTTTCAACTCAGGTCTCCTTAGGTTTCGAGATTCCCTTTACGAGTTTTCACCTCGACCTCTCATTTTCTTTTTCTTTTTCTCTTTTTTTGTTTTTTTGTTTTTTGTTTTTCTTTTTCTTCTTTTTTCTTTTCTTTTATTCATTGAATCTGAGTTCACAAAGTTGGGTGTGTCTTTGCCATTCATTTTGATCAAAATAAAAACTTCTCTAAAAAGCTTTCTTCATCTCATGGGGCCTTTTCAAATTTTGACATCCCTTTTCCTTAGAAGTCTTTTGTCAGCAAGATCTTTTTCAAAACTAGAGTTCTCTCGTGGAGTTCTATAGAGCGGATCCTTCTTTTTCGTAAACCCTTGTTATCAAGTTTAGTTGACTGCATCTGGGTTAAATCCATTCTGCCTCACTAGTTCTAACAAAATTTAAAGGGAAGGAAACTTGATTCAAATGGGTAGGATGACTCTTATTCTGGTGCGAAAGGTGTTACCCCGGTGTTTGTTCTGATAGAAGCATGATAAGTCTCGAAGACAAATGGTGATTTCTCATGTCGAACCTTTGTAGGTCTCTGCTATGAATCCTTTAGATGTTCTTATTGGTCACCTCTAATACCCCATTCACCTGTTTTTTCGATGCGGTGCTGAGTCATGATGTTTGTTCTTGAATTGACTGGAGATTTTGCTATTGCTATTTCTCAAGTTTAAGTCATCATTGGATATGATCCTTTCTTGGCATTCCATACCAGCGTATAATCTCTCATTTTAAATAATCTGTTTGACTGCCAATTGGCTTGGGAAGTAGTAATCAATGATCATGAGGATGAATTGATGCTCATTAAAAACACTTTTACAAAGTTGGCTCGATGGTGTCCATGCTTCACATAGAAAGAGGTCTCAACATGGAAAGATGATGGAGAATAAATTTTCAAGACGTCATTTGCGGGTTTTCATCTTGACTTTTTCTTTTTCTTTTTTATTGGGTTTTTTTATAACACGTCGAGCCTCAATTCTACAAGTTTCTATTGAATTGGATGCATTCTTCTTTTATGAGAGTCTATGCATCATGTCATCGGTTCGTTAAACCTAGAATGCTTTGATAGGATCATGCAAAGACCTTTGGATTCTCGAGGTAGCTTGCCTTTTTTTTTCAAAGACTCATGTCTTGATTCTAGCATAAAATCACGACTCTTCAAATTGATGTCGGTTTCGTGTCTTGCTCAAACATCCGTAGCAGATCTAGAGACGAGTTACATTCTTGGTCATTTTCAGAGCCTCAAAGTTTTTCTGGACACATGTCTCACTCAAAAGGATTTAAGTCAACAGCAGTGTTGCTCGTATCTTTGATATCAAGGGACCCAGCATAAATAAAAAGGGGATCCAAAGAATAATTGAACTAAAGAATGATTAATTGTGGTATGAACAAATGAAAAGAATGGTAAGGTGTTTGCCAAATAAGACAAAAACAATGCATCGTTTTATTGAAATAAAAGATAGTAGTATTTGCCCTTCATAAAAGGATTCCTATTACTCTCAATCTTAGAGTGATAAGTGTATTCTGAATATTTTCCTGGAAAAGTCCTAAAAGCTACAGGAAGCTCCTCCATATTCTAGTTGTCCAAAACACTTCCTAGGGTGTAGGGACGAACTCTCAACAGGTTTCACTCTCCACATGACTTTTTCTCAAATTTTTATCATTCCCCATCTTGATTTATCATGTTTCCTCTCAGCTTTCATTTAGGGTTGATGACTCTCTCTCACATGAGTGTTTCAGATATGTGGAATCTTATTCAAATTTAATGCATAAAACGCAAATGAACGTGAAATGATAAAATGCATGCAACAAGGCGTTAATTCTTGATTCCATTCCATTAGACAACTTTACTAGAAAACAAATCCTTTTACATTAGGCAAAAGCATGTATGGTCATGCTTTAATACTCAAAGTCCTAATTTTTGCTCTGATTTGCCCTTGATTTCAAGTTCAAAACATCGGTCTTGAATAGCTAAATTTTGCAAGTGGCTAGTCATCCTTCGCACTCGGGTCAAATCTTGCTTGTGACATGGTCATTTTGCCCTTAAGAACATTGGAGTTATTCCTCATTTACTTTCAATTTCCTTTTGGCGATATCACTTTGTTTTTGGACAGCCATGAATTCCTTCAACAGGGAATAGTTCTCAGAGAATACTCGATGAAAGACCTTTTTGATTTTCAAAAATGACTATCAAAAAGCTATGTCCGATAAGTCTCATTTTGCCTCTTCATTGACAGGCATTTAATGCTAAGATTATTAGAACATGAGCGATTCTTTTGTCAAGCCGATAAAATGACTCTGTAATCGTGTCCTTTACGTGCTCCGACACTTTAAAGAAAACGACTAACTCAATCGTGTTTGAGATGAAGACGCCATCATTCTTTCCTGCATTTGAGTGTACTAAGCCTTGCAGGTTTTTCAAAGCAATGTACTTGTTGTCTTCTCTTTCCTTAATCAGGATTGCAATCCAATGCTCGCTCGTCTAGAGTAGACCTTATCAATTTGAGTTCTCAGGCAATGGAGCAATGTAATGTATTCTTCTACAGTATGTCCATGTTTCTGAAGGTGAAGCAACTAAGTTGAATCCTAATACTGTGTTAGGACTAGAAAAAGGTGCATTTCTACTTTAACCTTAAGAAAGTAAGGACGGCCACCATATTCAAAGTAAACATTATTATTTTGAAACCTCGGGAAATAGGATAAAGTGATGTACTCTTTCATTGCGGGTATCATGTCTTCCTTTCCAAATGTGAAGTCATTAGAGGTTGGATTTCGATACCAAGTGAGAGGTCAAAATTGATGTCAACATATTCGTGATTGGACTTCTGCCTTGTTTTGTCTTCCATACTTTATTCAAATCTTGCAAACTCTTATGGCTTTCATGTACTTGGGTGCAATCTTGAATCCCTGATATGCATCCCTTTGACAGGCCATCACCTTTATCTTTGACCATATACGCACGACCATGTTGACTTCTACCTTATCAAATAATCCGTTTTCTTATGACCAGTTCTCCATTTGATAATAGAACATGAATCAAAACCTTTTTTTATGAAAATGCAATGCAAACAGATTCATAATATATTGCAATTAAAAGCAAAAATATAACCGTGTCTCTTACCTTGCTCAAGTAACCATTGAAGGTTTTGCACAATCTCACTCAAGGTAAGCTTGTATAGAATTACACAAATTAATAAAATGTGCTGCTTATGAATGCATGAATGTATAAGAAAGGTATTGACTTATAGCTCAATTCTATTAGAAAAATCTTACTAGAAATCAAATTCCTTTACATAAAACAGGTACGTATATGGTCATGTCGGGTATTCAAAAAGACTTAATCTTCGCAGAAAGTCATTCAAATAGTCTTGGGTCATCTTTGACTTTCGATCCACGATATCATTTTGAAAAAGGTTGAGCGGTCAGTCGCTTCTCGTACTTAGGCCAAAACTCAAATGATTACACGATCTTTGTTTTCGTCTTGCTCATCTGGCAGATCATCGATTTTCGTTCTCTTTCTTTTTTCGATATGTAAGCCCGACCATATTGTCTTCTATTTCATCAAGGTATCTGTTTTCTTATGACCAGCTTTTCTATTTAGTAATTGAGCTTAGAACTATACCTCTCTTTGTATGAGGATGTAATGCAAATAAATTTGAAATGAACAAGTTAGTTAATTAATACATGAATAAAAGTTGCAATTAAAAGCAAGGAAGCAAGAATGTAATTGTGTCTCTTACCTTCTTCGTACAACCACTGAATGCTTAACACAATTCTACTTGAAGTAGGCTCTCAAGGAATTATGTGCAAGTTAATAAAATGTGCAGGTCATGAATGCATGTATGCATGAGAAAAGGCATTGATTTTGAATTCGATCCCATTAGAACAACTTCTTTAGAAGACAAAATTCTCCACATAAAATGGATTACACACGGCTTTGCCTTATGTCCTAGAGCTTTTGATCTTCCTAGAATTCTAGCTAATTTTCGTCTCCGCTCCGATCTTGATTCATATTGCATGTTCAACATATCAACTTCAATGATTAATGCTTGCATGTGATCAGTCGTTTTTTCATTATTTGCATAATCTTTATCTCGAACTTGTCTCTGATCTTGTCGAAAGTGCCACTCACTTGCTTCTTGATTCTTTTCAAGGATTTTGATCTAAATTTGCGTAATTTTCCTTCAAGTCTCCTAAATCTTCTTTGACTTTATGCTTTCCTTCGACCATAAGCGCAAAGCCATGTTATCTTCCACTTTATTAAGAAAATCGTCCCCCATGATGAAACTGCCTATTTGGTAACCGAATTTAAATCAACACCTTTTCTTGTATGATGATGTAAATGCTAAAAGGCTCGGTATAACTCCGTCTAGGGCGAGTACTTACGGTTTACTATATGTGGTGTTAGGCTCTAGAGTAAAAGATACCCAAACCACCAGATTCCTCGATCCTCACCCATTACAGGCTCATACGGATGAGTTCGGTTCAAGGGGACACATTTCCCACATGTTTGCACGAAAGTGAAAACTTCACGAAAATATGGGTACGAATGTAATCCCGAAAGCGATTCACTATCCTGCACGGAGGTGAAGACCTCACGAAGGAGTAGTTTTCTGCTTCCACTTAAGAGGGTAGTAACATAATGCATATGGATGCAAAATTACACTAGCAACATCACATAATATAATGTCACAGAAAAGATGTTGAGGATCGCATATTAAACAAAATCGAAGCTTTAAAAGTTTCCAAAAAAAGACCCGAAAATAATCAATTTTGGCTTGACTCTCGTTCATTTTAAAACTCCCTAGCGGAGTTGTCAAGCTATTGAAACCATCCTTTTGGAAAACGACATGTTTCGAAATTTATTTTAATGTTGGAAAATAGGAGTCGCCACCAATCCTTTCATCGATGTGAGTGGATCACCATAAAACATTTGGAATTCGTTTTGAAAAATATTTTGGTATTTGTAATCCAGAAAATGAGTTCGGGAATCGGTTACGCATGAAGAAAGGTTAGCACCCTCATACGCCCAAAATTGGTACCATATTGATTATTTTCAGGTCTTGTTTCTAAAACTTTGAAAGCTCGAATGAAGTTTAAAATATGATCCTTGAATGTATGAGTTACGTGTAAAAGAAATCGATTTTGTTTGTAAGTCCCATTATTTCAAAGTGATCGAAGAAGAAAGTCACGTCCAGTGAGTTAGGACACAACATTTTGAGGTCCAGAAATAATGAGCTTTCCTTTGTTGTAAAAAATTTTAACACTTTTGAAAAGGATGTTCGATTATCTCGATTTAAGGAAAAAGTCGCACCTAGTAAGTTTAGGTACAAATTTTTAGAATCAAAGATAAGAAACATTGCCTCGATTTAGGGATATTCGATTATTCCGATTTGAAAAAAAATTTCACCTAGTAAGTTAAGGCACAAATTTTCAGAACTCAGAATATAAGAATATTGCCTCGATTTTAAAGTTTTTATGAAAATAATTTTGAAAACAAATATGTGAGTTTGATATGAATGAGCGGTTGATATTGGATATTAGATAACTCGAAGTAAGATAATTAAGCAGATAAATGATATGCAAAAATCAAAAATGCAAAATGAGTGCATAATAATTAAAATTAAATGCAAATATTGATGAGGAAGAAAGATAAAACAATTAGAGTTGAAAATGAGACTTTTTGGATACCCAAGGGAAAAATGGTAATTTTGGACACTAGAGGGCAAAATGATAATTTTGAGAAAAATCGGGGTCAAAAATGGAGTTTTGGGAAGTTCGAGGGTAAATTGGTAATTTTTGGTGAAATCAGGGTCAAAAATGGAGTTTTAGAAAGTTTGAGGGTAAAATGGTAATTTTTGGTAAAATTAGGGTTAAAAATGGAATTTTAGAAAGTTTGAGGGTAAAATGGTAATTTATGGGAAAATCGAGGTCAAAAATAGAATTTTGGGAAGTTTGAGGGTAAAAATGTTTTTTTGGAAAGTTTGGGGGTTAAAATATAATTTTGGGAAAGTTTGGGAGTCAAAATATAATTTTGGAAAAGTTTAGGGACCTTTAGGGTAATAAAACCAAAAAAGGGTGACACGTGGCAATCTCTTAGGCATCCTGAAGTCAAAGGACTAATTTGAAAATCATTTAAAATCTTTGGGCCAATGTTGTAATTAAATAGAACTTGATTTAAGGATTAAATTAAAATAAATTAAAAATAAGAGGGACCATCTGTAAAAATAAACCAAAATGTGACACGTGGCACATCTTGGTGCTTTCAAAAGGTCAAGGGATTAAATTGAAAATCATTGAAAATTATTGGGCTAATTTAAAAATAATTAAAAGGACAAAAAGACTAAATTGAAGCAATCAAAAATGTGGAAGGACCGAATGCATAAATAACCCATTTCTTAAAAACACGCGGATCCTAAGTCGGGTCGGGTTGAATTTCGGGTCGGCCAATGTGTTAAAGCTCAAAACGACGTCGTTTTGGGGCTTAAAAGCCTAAATCAAAACGGCGTTGTTTTGGTCTTCCTTAAATACCACCCTCACCCCTTTTAAAATCATTTTCACACTTTATTTTTAAAAAAAATTAAAAAAAATCCTTTTTTCTCTCCTCTCTCTCCCCTCCTTTCTTCTCTTTGGCCGGCCACTCCATCCGGTCGCCGCTCGCCGTTCGACGCGCGTCACTGCCATCCACTGCTCTCCGGTCGCGTTGGTCGCCGTTACTGGTCCTCACGCGCCGACCAGCCTCCATCGCAGGTGAAAACCTTTTCTTTTTCCTTTTCTTTTTTTTTTTTTGATTTTAAAGTCTTCTCTTTTTATTAAACCCAGATCTAAAAACGTTTTAAAACCTTTTCTTTCTTTTTTTTTCAAAGCTGTTCTTAAGTTTCCATTGTTTTTGATTGACAAAAGCTTTATTTTTATCTTTGTTTATTTAAAACTATTTTGGTTATTGTTGCAGATGTTCACTGTGAAGGAATCGACGGCGGTCGGAGAGTTTGGTCGACGATCCTGACGGTGGCGTATCAGGGGAGTACTCGACCTTTCCCTTTCCTTTTTTGTTATTTAAAAAATAATATTAATTATTAATAATTATTATTACCGTTATTAATGCTCATTAATAATATTATTATAAATTTACTATTTATTATTATTTAAAATATTTTTGAAAATAAATAAAGATATTAAATCATTATAAATAATAATATAATAAATATATATATGTTAATACCTATATATATATCAAACGTCTCTAATATTAAGGGAAGTAATTAATGTATTAAATATGTACTAAATACCTTATAAATATATATTATATATATATTTAATATTTTTAGAAACACTTTGAATTCAAAAGAAATAATGGACAACTAATATATTTAATATACCTAGAAAATGGAAACTGAGATGCCTGAAATCTGTCTTTTGAATTCTGAAATTAATTGCTTTGAATGCTTCCTGCCTTCTTGTATTCAACTGATACTGCTTATATTAATTTAGAAAAGTATGTTGTAAATGTTAAGATTTTGTATTGATCTGGAATGAGCAACCAAGGATTTTTGTCCCTTTACAAAGTGTTCGATTCTGGCTTTATAGCCATATCTACAATCATTTAGTTTTGTTTTTATGCAACTAATTGCTAGTCTAATCTCCTTTTGCAGGCGCAATGGCGGCAATGGAGGCTGCAACAGTGGCAGTTGGAGCAGTTGGTGGTGGCAGGTGAGCAGTGGTTCAAGTTGCTGGTGAGCAACTAGACTGCTGACGTGGCGACCTCTGATTGGCTGAGAGAGAGGTGGCTGGTGCAAGTTGCCCAGCAGATTTGACTTGGGTCATTTTGTATAATTGGGTTAGGGATATGGTTCAATGTAATTTGAGCTTAGAGTAGCATTTGGGCTCAATTTGGGTTTGTAAAGTGGACATTTGTAACTAGACCTTGTTAATTAATTTAAATTTTAAATTCAAATTAAATTTAAACTTAATTTAAATTTAAACTTAAACTTAAACTAAATTTAAACTCAAAATGAATTGAAATTTAAAAAAAATTAAAAAATGGGTTTAAGTGTTGGGCCCGATTAAAATTGAGCTTCAATAGTTTCGATTATCAATCTTTTACTGATTTGTTATTTAATTTTTTTATTTAGTTGAGTAAATTAAAATGAAAGGAAGAAAGGTAAGTTTGATTATTTTTAATTTAATTTAATTTAATTTAATTTGTTAGTAAGTAATTTTATTTTGTTAAAAGTAATTTTATTTTGTTAGTAGTAGTAGTAAATAAGTAAGTAATATAAATGGATTATTTACTAATTTAATATAAAGAAATATTTATTTACCAAAATGGGTTATTTACCAAAATGGTATAAAATAATATTTATATATTAAATTGGTATCTCCATCACATTTTCGTACTTAATGGGGTGTGGATATTATTTTGGTATATAGATATTTATTTTGTATCATTTTGGTAAATAATTCATTTTGATATATAAATATTTTTTTGTACCATTTTGGTATTTAATTATTATTTTTGTATTATATTGGTAAAAAATCATAAAAATCGTAAAACTTAATTACTTATGTATCGAACTAATTGATAAATTTTTTTCAAGTTACAGAATGAATTCATTAATTAACGACCAACGTCCTCACATAGTAAAGTCGGTGAATAAGGAAACACATCTAGCCAATCTCAATGTAATAAAATTATTATTTGTTCTTTATGTCATTTACGAAATTATTATTTGTTTACGAAATTAAATTAGGTTATACTAACTATTTTTGTAAATTAACAGAAAGAGCTCCAGTACCGTGCATTGAGGGGTCGTGCGCAGGGCCTTAAATATCGTCCCCATGCACGTCTGCTTCCATACTTGAAGACGGCCGGATTTAGATCAGCGGCATTGATCCAAAAGTTTGAGTTGCAGCATGATTTAATAAGTGTATTGGTGAAGCATTGGTGCCCGGAGACCCACACATTTTATCTGCCGTGTGGGGAGTGCATAGTGACGTTGGAGGATGTTGCACTGCAACTCGGGCTTCCAATCAATGGTTTAGCGGTCACCGGCGTTAGTACGCTTCAACAGCTGTTGAGTATTTGCAACCGATTACTAGGTCGCTCACCTAGTGATAACAACAGTTTTTCGTCGTTGAAGTTTACATGGCTGAGGGCCAATTTTGAGGAGTTGCCCGAAAATGCAACCGAAATGGAGGTGACATGGGCCGTTCGAGCCTATATTTTGCAAATCATAAGGGGCGTACTCATGCCGGATGCGAACAACAATAAGGTCCACATGATGTACTTACCCTTACTGACTAATCTGCAAAATATTCAGTCATACAGTTGGGGATCTACGACACTTGCGATGTTGTATCGAGAACTTTATCGCACCACAAACCCTTCTTGCCGCGATATAAGTGGTTGCCTAATATTGTTGCAATCTTGGGCACTTTATCGGATGTCATTCTTGGCATCCGTTAGGTACCAAACATATGTTTTTCCATTCGTTAATAGGTAAATTGCAATTATTTGACATATTTTTTTAATTATACTATTCTAACAAATTTTTTTGTTTCTCAAATAGAAAACAAAATCGGGAATCGAGAGGCAACTTACCGTTCTTTTATATCGTATGATGCTCGAGGAACATGCCGGTGAAGAGGTATGTTATTCATTGACATGTTATTAAATTATATTACTTGATTCGTGTTAATTATGGTTGCATGTTACTAAATTATATTACTTGACTCTTATTAATATCTTGACATGCTATTAATTGTACAGTTCATATGGACACCATATGTACACCCAGAAATCGCTGTTGTTATTGCCTTTTCGACGTTCCTCCACTCAGACCAATGGTGCATTAACGCACCGCTTATCAATTTCCAAACAGTAGAGTGGTATGTCGAGGATCGAATACTTCGACAGTTTAGTTGTAAACAGCCTATCCCGTCACTGCCAATGCAATTAGGGTCTATCCATGTGATAGATAAGAAGGGAAAACAATATTGCGATTAGGGGCAAGTGCATGTACAATATATTCATGTGTGAAACAATCGAATGATGCGAGTACCTCTGATGGAGTATGCTCCCAATTTGCAGCCATCGATACAGTACATGCAGTGGTTCGTTCAGGCAGGGAAACCATATTTACTTGGTGCACAATCGACAATAATTCCCCTGCACATGACTCGACATGGTCACATCTATCATCTACCTCTTGCCCAGAGCCAGAGCCAGAGCTAAAGCCAGAGCCAGAGCTAGAGCAAGAGCAAGAGCAAGAGGAAGAGGCATTGGATAATGATGATTGTTATCGTTCAAACTTTGTGGGATCATCGCATATCCCTAGCTCATCAAGCCAAGGATATGAGCCTCAGTTTGACGACCCACAACAGTACTATGCTTCTTCCGGCCCATCATTATCACCACAATACTCTACACCTCCCGGGAAAATGGTTGGTAATGATAACGATGATCTTGATGAGCAACTTCGCTGTACACACTGGCTACCACGAAGATATACCCCGAGAACCACACCATCTAATCATGGATATTAGGGTTGTATCTAATAGTGTTTAATTATGTATATTTGACTATTGATGAGCTATAATGATGGCTTTTTACTTTAATTTTACATATATTTGAACTTATTTGATAATTTATTTAAATTTCATACTTTAACCTAATAATTAACAAAGGTTTGTCTTTGATTCCCTATACACCTTAAATCAAAATACAAACATAAAAAATATTAATTAAATACAAATTTAAACATAATTAATTTTAAATTCGTTCATAAACTTAATTAATTTCAAATGAAAAATGTCCAATACAAATAGCTTAAGCCTTACCCGATCCAGAGGACTGACCAATATGATAGGTTTGTTGGGGGCAATTACGCCGAGTATGCCCAGCTAGCCTACACAGTCCACACAGCTTGTCGCCGTCTGTTTTCTCCATAATGTCTATTTCGTTGCAGATTCTGGTGACATGCAAACGACCTCTCGGATTCCTTCGCAAACTTTTGTTCGGGATAAGCTCGAAAGTCGTCAGAGGCACCTCTCATGTGGACAAGTCAGGCAAGACGGGGAACTCTTTTTCCCAAATACGTAACGTACACTCGAGAGTGTAAATTGGGTCGATGAACTATTCAATATTGAGCAACACTTTAGTACAAGCTGTAACAACATGCGCATAGGAATAACGAAGTGTATCGAACATCCTGCAATCGTAGAGTCTGTTCTGAAGATCGACCTCGTATGACCTAAGTGGGATACTAGGTCGACGCCCAATGGTCTCCATAACTTGAAATCGTTGAAACTATCGTGAATATATTTCAACATTCACCATCCTCCCTCTTTGACGGTTTGCATCCATTTCATTCTTGACAACTTCGACAAACATGTGTCTAGTGTTCATCTGATAGATTTGTCACATCCCCATTACTGACATCAAAGTAGCCAACTTGTAGAATGTAACCGAGAACACGGATGAAATCGAAAGATGTCGTATTCTCTTGAACACGCCATTAATCGACTCTGTCAAGTTGGTTGTCATTTGACCATATTGATACCCGTCATCGAAACATTGAGACCATTGTCACGACTCCATAGTACCCAACCACTCTCGTAAAGGCTTGTTTGTTTGACCTTTCATGTCATGATCAAGTCTGGTCATTTTTTATCGGAATCGGTGTGGCTCTAGCTCATACGCTATAGGAATATTAAGAAACCATAAGTTACAGTCTTGAATTAAAACATTAAAAATATAATTTGAAACTAAATTTTTTACCCATTTTCACAAGTCGTCTTTGCTAGTCTACATTCTTATATTCTCGTTGGAAGTTAGCTGCAATGTGTCGCCTGTAGTAAACCGATCTCCATAGTACACCAGTATGCCTAATGGTCGCAATACTACCCTTACCTCTATCGAAGATGATGCAAATATTATCGTTATGAACAACATACCTCCGTAGGTTCGTCAAGAAGAATTCCCAGGATTCCATGTCTTCTTTTTCCATAATAGCAAATGCTATCGGGAGCACGTTCTAGTTCCCATCTTGAACCACCACAATTAGTAGAATCTGCGTATATTTCCCGTATAGCCAAGTTCCATCTACCTGGATAAATGACTTACAGTGAGGAAATGCTCGAATGTAGGGATCAAACGTCCAAAATATATATTGAAAAATTCTTCTTCTCGGTTGTATGTTGTTATCTGAGCCATAATAAAGTTGTGTCACCAACTCAATCGTAGTTTCCGGCACGTACTGTCGCATTGCGGCTATCCACCCCTGCAGCTTATTATACGATGCATCACAATCACCGAACAACTGTTCCATTGCCATTTGTTTTGTAATCCATGCTTTTCAATATGAAACCCCATAATAAAATCGTGATTGCATCTTGATAATCAGTGTAGAAACTTTGATGGTTGGATCGTCCTTAACCATTGGCATGATATATGTGTAGATAGTTCTGGAATCAAGTTTTCGGTGATCTTCTAACAAATGTGTTGAACTGCATGTGTGAGGCCCATCAAATTTTCTTATCTCTTACATCTGCGACTTTTGGATAAATGCATCTCACACAGGCCACTTGCAACCTTCTGTCAACTTCTAGTACTTCCCGATATACAATGTCGGTTTAGACACTACGACTTTGTAGTCTGTCGACATATTCATGCTATACCGCTTAATGGAAAATATGCACTCTTCCTTGGATTCAAATTTTTGGCCCACAAACAACTCTTCACGATCTGCTGTTATGGCCAATCAATGAGCAGGTAGTATATCAAGGTACTCCGCGAATTCGGCATGTGTCGCATCGGGGTCTATACGCAACATGTGTGCCCCAACAGGATTATTGTGCATCACAATATGTGTAACTAGAGTTTCATCGTCAATATCATCTGGGACCTCATCCACATCCGGATCACTATCAATATCGACCTCATTATCAGAAAGAATACTACTATCATATCCAGCATCTTCATCCGCATCATTCTCGAGTGCAGCAGCATTAAGATCGATGTCTATCTCACGTACGATTGATTGACTTTTAATGTACGATACTGGGACCACCATACACGGAGTTAGATCTTCATTTTCTACTGGAGTTGGATCTTCATTTTGTACTGGTTCCACATCAACTAACTCGGCAAACAATTGAACCGATGCATTTGGGTCACTTTGATTCGAACAGTAAAGAGCGGTCATTGTCTCCACGTCTTCATTGTTTACAAGTTTCATCTCGGTGAATTTGATGGGATCTGTCGAAACTGAAAACTTGTAGAAAAGTTTCGAGATCCTTCTCCCACAACGTCTAAAATTTTTTGCACTAATCCTTGCTTTCATATCATCAACCGAGACATTTCGACAAAATCTCATTCCTATTTGTTGCCGACACTCAAATATACATCCAACTAATATTCTCAAAATTACTCCATCGAAATAAATGCATACAAAAAATTGATTATCCATATTCAATAAATCTGTTAAAAAATAAATAAAATTTTAATAAAATAAAAATTTAAAAATATACCCTACTAAAATAAATTTATAACAAATAAATATCAAACTAAACCCTAAACTATTTATAAAAATAAAAAAAATTACTACTACTAACTAACAAATTGAATAATTTAAAAATAAATTTAACAATAAATACAAAAAAAATTATCTTTCTTTCCTTATTTTTTTTTCCTCTCCTTTCTTTCTTTCTTTCTTTCTTCTCTCTTCTCTTCTCTCCCGTTTGAAAACCCCTTTCCTTTATTTTATAACAAAATTTTTATCTACTTTAATAACCCCTAACCCTCAAAATTAATTTTAAACCCAAAAACCCACACAAACACATATACACGGCTAAATGAGGGATTAACAAGTGACAAAACACCCTTTGATGCCGCCACTTAATATCCCTCCAAGGGTGTCACCACTTGATATCCCTTCACTTGTGTCAGGTATTTTTTTCTCGTATATTTTGCACGTATAATTTATCTCTTGGTGTCGCCACTTGATATCAGAAATACTCACTAATGTCGACATTTGAAAGACTTCCACCTAACTAAATCCATTTTAATAATTAATGAGATAGGAGTATTAGTTTGATAATTAATTATTATTTTTATATTAAATTTGTAAAAGAGCCCAAAAATTGAGTTGCACATCCGATTCATCTGACGTGCTTTGAGGAAGGATTTTCTTAATTTAAATCCTATTTGCTTCCAATTAATACTTAATAATAAATATTTTGTTTTGTTTTATTTATAAATATATGCATACTAATATAAACCTAAAATGTTTTCTAAATAATAAATGGGTTATATTTGTAATTGGTATGGTCGCCCTCACCTCATGATTAGGTTGTTTATTTATTTGTATTAAATTATAGAGTAAAAATAACGTTAATAATATTGATTAGATTGAAAAAATTCATTTAAACTCGTAATAATAAAGTAATTTTTCTGTTTGAATAGTATTCTTAAGAAAAAATAGATGTCAACATTTTAATTGAAATAATTAATAATATTAATTATTTAGATTAATTAATGACATAATAAAAGTAGAGGAACCACATTATGTAAAAAATTAAAAGCATATGGATGAAATCTAAAGTTTCAACGTAGTTTAACGGCCAAAATTAAAATTTAAATATTATTTTATAATGTAAATAAAAACAATGCAAACCTACAAAAAATAAAAAGTTATGTGTTAGTTTTTAAATTCTTTAATGCATTTAAATTATATATATAATTATGTAATATTTTAATGAAAAAGTAAACAATATTGTTTATGTAAACTAATAATAAAATTACAAAAATATAAATATCAAATTATATTTAAAATTAAAATATAAAGTTAAAATGTCAAATTTAAACATAATAAAAGATCAAAAATAAAATTTAACCATTTTCCTTTCACCCTCGTATTAACAAAGAAGGGTCTTTGGACCATATATAGATATTAATTTTTGAAAACTTTATTACTTGGCACATTCATTTAATTTTTTTATTTATGGTTTTTTTTTCTTAATTTATTACTTGAATTTTCATAATTTATCCCTTAAATTTTGAAGTTGTCAACGATTTTGATATTTTTTTATAGCTCATCAATTAAAAAAAATAAAACTTTCAATTTAAAATTTTTGTAATTTAGTTTTTCAGTACATTCTTTAAATTTTAAGATTTCTCAATTTGTATATATATACTATAATCTTTAGAAATCAATTGTTTTGATTAAATACTATTTTTTTAAAAAATTAATTATTTATATATTTAAATAAATTATTATATTAAAATACTATTTCTTTTGAATCCGTCACAACATTTGCATCTTGTTTAAATGATGTGGTTCCAAAATCCAGATCCATAGTCCTTCATTTTCTTCCTTTTTCTTTTGCTTATATCCTGGAGTTGAAAGTAGTAATCATCAGCTGCTTTTGAGTATATACTGATTAGCTCAGGTAATTGAAGAAAAACAAAGGAACCACCGGCCATGGCAGATGACAGAAGGAGCATTGAAGAGGTCGAAAGCAGTCCTCTGAAGAAGAAAAACAGATACATACGATCCATATTCATGCATGCAGATAACGTGGATAGGTTTTTGATGGCTGCTGGTTTCATCGGAGGAATTGCCGATGGCACTGTTGCACCCTTGATGATATATTTGAATGGCCGTTTGTTCAACAATCTTGATCCTTCAAGCAAAGATGCAGCTGCTGATATGCTCATCCGCAACGTTCACCACGTACGTTATTATTTTATTTTTCACTAGTTACTCTCATACGTTCCTCGGACTTTCATGAAAAGCCTAAAACATAATACGTACTGATATCTGACATAGCTTGCTACTTAGAAACTAAGATTCTTTTGGTTTGATTTCGTGGCTGATAGGTTGCATTGTTACTGATTTTGACGGCTTGCGGGGGATGGGTTGGGTGTTTGATTGGTAAGTGAGTTCGAAATAAATATGGTATTGAAAGTATTAAAAGCGAGCCATATGTTGAGCCATTCTTTTCCTCTCTAACTTTTAGAAGGATTTTGCTGGACAAGAAAAAGTGAAAGACAAGCCACAAGAATGAGAAGTAGATATTTGAAAGCTATTCTAAGGGAAGATGTAGGCTACTTTGATTTGAACGTAACTAGCACTGCTGAAGTAGTCACAAGCGTTTCCAACGATAGTCTCATAATTCAAGAAGTGATCAGTGAAAAGGTTGTCATAATTTTTATCAATGCTTTTCAGATATTCTGATCACTTTTTATCATGTTCATCGACTTGTTTATTATCTGTGTCAGATCCCACACTTGATTGCAAGAGGTACTTCATTTATTGAAACTTACATAATAGCTTTTCTGGTACTGTGGAAATTAGCTCTTGTGATTTTTCCATTTGTACTGTTGATGGTGATTCCTAGTTTAGTATATGGGAGGATTTTACTGAGTCTTGCAAGGAAGACACAAATGGAGTATAAGTTGGCAAGCACAATAGCAGAACAGGCAATATCTTCAATCAGAACTGTTTATGCCTTTGTTGGTGAAAATAAAACCTCCATTAAGTTCTCTGAAGCTCTACAAGGATCTGTGAAATTGGGGTTGAAGCAAGGGTGGGCAAAAGGTTTGGCCATTGGAAGCAGTGGTATTACCCATCTTATTTGGGCTTTCATTACTTACTATGGTAGCAGATTGGTCATGTATCATGGAGCCAAAGGAGGAACTATTTACTTGGTGGGCACCTGTATTATTTTTGGTGGACAGTAAGAGTTTTAACCTTGAATGCTACTAATTTCATCTCATTCTGCATAGTTTTTCATTGAGATTTTTAATCATATTTTCTCTTTTTCTTCTTATTGAACAGCTACCTTGTTGCTAGTTTATCTACCTTGAAGCCTTTATTTGAAGCATGTTCAGCTGCAGAGCGTATAAATGAAGTGATGAAAAGAATCCCAAAGATTGATATAGGCAATATGGAAGGGGAAATTTTGGATAATGTTATAGGAGAAATTGAATTCAAACAAGTTGAGTTTGCATATCCCTCAAGGCTTGAGAACATAATTTTCAAGGATTTTAGTCTCAAAATTCCAGCAGGCAAGGCTGTAGCCTTGGTAGGAAGTAGTGGATCAGGAAAATCCACAGTGATTTCATTGTTGCAAAGGTTTTATGATCCAATTGGAGGAGACATAGCTCTTGATGGGGTTCCTATTAATAAATTGCAGCTCAAGTGGTTTAGGTCACAAATGGGGTTGGTCAGTCAAGAGCCTACACTATTTGCAACCAGCATTAAAGAGAACATACTTTTTGGCAAGGAAGATGCTGAAATGGAAGAGATTATTGAAGCTGCTAAAGCTTCCAATGCCCATAATTTCATATCACAGTTGCCTCAAGGATATGACACACAGATTAGTCTGCTAATCTCTTGCATTTCATATGCTTATTTTGATCAAGATTAAGAATCTAACAGTCTGAAGATAATTTTTTATGTGTGAACAGGTTGGGGAGAGAGGGATTCAATAGTCTGGTGGACAAAAACAGAGAATTGCCATAGCAAGAGCTATGATAAAAGCACCCAAAATCCTTCTCCTTGATGAGGCAACAAGTGCATTAGACTCCGAATCCGAATATATTGTGCAAGAAGCTCTTGATAAGGCCTCGGTTGGACGTACAAAAATAATCATTGCCCACCGCCTTTCTACCATTAGACATGCAGATTTAATTGCAGTTGTCCAAGATGGCCAAGTCATGGAAACTGGTTCACATGATGAGTTAATGGTAAATGAAAAGGGCCTTTATCCCATGCTAGTGCAACTTCAACTTACAGGACAAGAACGAGTTAAGGAGAAAGGTGATAAAGATTTGTCTACGAATGCGATTGACATAAATAATACCAGCAGTCGTCGACTTTCTTTAGCAAGCCGCACAAGTTCAGCCAATTCAGTAGCACCAAATCATTCTTCACTAGGTGAAGAAATGAATGTTGAGGACAAAAAATTGCCTGCGCCATCTTTTAAGAGATTGTTGGCCATGAATTTTCCAGAGTGGAAAGAAGCAACCATGGGATGCTTAGGTGCAGTCTTATATGGTGCAGTGCAACCACTTTTAGCTTTCACAACGGGATTAATGACATCAATGTTTTTTCTCACAGATCATGGCGAAATTAAAGAGAAAACAAAGGTTTATGCTTTGAGTTTTCTTGGGATTGGTTTGTTTTCACTGATAATTAATGTTATTCAGCATTATAATTTTGCTTACATGGGGGAACACTTGACAAAGAGAATTAGAGAGGAGATGCTTTCAAAGATATTGACTTTTGAAGTTGGGTGGTTTGACCAAGATGAGAATTCTAGTGGCACTGTTTGCTCTAGACTAGCGAAAGATGCCAGTGTGGTAATGTTCTTTGTTGTAGATTAGTAAGAGTGAACTTGTCAGCATTCTTGGTCATAGACTTTGCCTTACTGTATTGTCTGAGATGTTTGCAGGTGAGATCTTTGGTGGGTGATCGGATGTCTCTTCTCGTGCAAACCATCTCCGGTGCGACTATAGCTTGCGTCATGGGGCTATTCATTGCATGGCGACTTGCCCTTGTGATGATAGCGGTCCAGCCACTCATTATCTTTAGCATGTACACCAGAAAGGTTTTACTCAAAAGCAGGTCTAAGAAAGCCATCAAAGCACAACAACATAGTAGCAAGCTTGCTGCTGACGCGGTATCGAACCATCGAACCATCACCGCCTTCTCATCTCAAGACCGAATTCTGAAAATGCTGGAAAAGGCTAATGAAGGTCCAAGAAAAGAGATTGTTAGGCAATCTTGGTTTACAGGTCTTGGATATGGATCAGCTCAATTTCTTACAGCATGCATTGTGGCTTTCGATTTTTGGTATGGTGGCAAACTCATCTCTCAGGGATATATCAGTTCGAAAGCTCTTATCCAAACATTCCTCATTTTGGTTAGCACTGGAATTGTCATAGCTGAAGCTGCAAGCATGGCATCGGATTTGGTCAAGAGTTCCGAGGTTGTTGCATCTTTGTTTGCTATCTTAGACCATTGTACAAGAATCGAACCCGATGACTCTAATGGCTACATTGCCGAAGAAATTGCAGGCCATGTAGAAATCCATGATGTTGATTTTGCATATCCCGCTAGGCCTAATGTGACCATCCTAAAGAACTTCTCATTCACTGTTGAAGCTGGAAGATCAACAGCATTGGTAGGACAAAGTGGTTCCGGAAAATCAACAATCATTAGCTTAATCGAGAGGTTTTATGATCCTCTCAAAGGAGTAGTGAAGATCGATGGTCGAGATATAAAGTCGTACAACCTAAGGACATTGAGGAAACACATAGCACTTGTTAGCCAAGAGCCAACACTATTTGTTGGCACAATAAGAGAAAACATCTTATACGGAGCATCCCATGAAACTGATGAATCTGAAGTCATTGAAGCTGCTAAAGCAGCCAATGCCCATGATTTCATTGCAGGCCTTGCAAACGGTTACGAAACAAGGTGCGGAGATAGAGGAGTGCAATTATCCGGTGGCCAAAAGCAACGGATCGCAATCGCCGGAGCAGTACTAAGAAAGCCTACAATCTTACTACTAGATGAAGCAACCAGCGCACTTGACAGTAAATCTGAGAAAGTGGTACAAGAGGCATTAGAGAGGTTAACGGTGGGGAGAACCAGTGTTGTTGTGGCACATAGGCTAAGCACCATTCAAAACTGTAATCTTATTGCAGTGTTAGAGAAAGGGAAAGTGGTGGAGAAAGGTAACCATTCATCTCTGTTAGCCAAGGGGTCAACGGGAGCTTACTTTTCTTTGGTTAATCTTCAAAGAAAAACACATAATTCTACTCAGCCATTTAAATAAACTTTGGGTATTTTAGATAGAAAACAATCGTGATACCATGAAAATCATTATTGTAAAAGTTTTCTTCTAAATATATAATAATAATTTAAATTTTCTCAAGGTGACTTTTACTTTTATTTGTCTCGTTGCAACTTCTTCACATACTATTTAATTTGAAAATGCGATACATAATTTCACAAAATAAATCAACAAAATCCATAGATTAAAAGCGTTGGATTTGATATAACAGTTGGACAACAACTAAGATATGATCGACACATCTAAGATTTGTTGTAACAATTGATAAAAAGTTGGAAGTCTTTTTCTAACTTTTTATTTCAACTTGAAAAGTAGTGCTTCTTTCCTATCAAAATCTTAAACTTTCAAAATTAAAATTCACTGTATTTTCAATAAAATGTATTTCCACTAAACTAAACTTAAAACTCGAAAACTTAATTTAAACTCAAAATTAAATATAAAAAAATCACTCCTTTAAATTTAGATATAAATGCCAACTAAATTTTACGCATAAATATTTTATCATTACATCAATGATTTATTTATCAAAACTTATCATTTAATTAATGTTGCAAAATGACCAACCATGAAACTACTCATACAATGACAAATAGTCCAAATGTGAATCACTTGAAAAACTATCATTTGACGATCTGCCTCGCAGACTTACATTATGTGGATCATCATGTGAACATGCGAACTATCATGTGGATAACTATGATGCGGATAGTCCACATGCAACAAGCTTAGCATACTATCCAAGTGAGAACAAATTTGCAGACACATGAGTTGCGATCTGTATGGAGAGTTGAAGAAATGCAAAGTATATCCGCGGAATGTGCCTACGGAGTATCATTTTCTTTTGTTTTGATTTTGACTCTCCCTTACGTACCAAATTTTCCCTCTGTTAAGATTTTCCCTCTTCATTCTTTCTCTGTTACACAACAAACCAAAATAAGAAAAAGAAAAATAATAAACACCAAATTTTCTTTAATGGAATTCTTGAAATGGGTTTATTTCTATTTCTTCAAAGATGATTCTTATCCTATGCGAAAAGAATTCACTTTATTTTTGGTTCTTGGCTTTACAAGGATGAAGGCTAAATCGTAAGTGGCTTTAATGGTGTTTATATGTGAGGTTGTTTTGTTTAGCATTATGAAATGAGTGTTGCGAAGTTATCATTTCCCACGGAGCTGTGAGCTCTCTTGAAGTTGCGAGCTTAAACAAATCTACGAGCTCATTAAAGCTATGAGCTCAACTTAGGTGCGAGCTCATCAAAATGTGAGTTTTTATGAGTTGTTGGCGAATCAACAGATATATTTCAAGAATGGTTCGCATGTGCTAAGGATGATATTTTGTATTTAGTTTGTTTGCTTAGATTACTTGCTAAAGCAAGCAAAGTTAGTATTGATTTGACTTTTTAGGAATTGACTTTCATCTAATCAGTAAATGTATAAGTTATATCTTTGTATTTTCAAAGTGTATTATTGGGGTTTAGTGGCACCAAGTCAGGACAAGAGGTATCGTGTCATTAGGATGAAGGCTTGCTTCTTGTCATGACGTCGGTTGTTTGTCGGAACGAAAAACATTTTCTCATTGCGACTTCACACACTATTTAATCTAAAAATGCGATGCATAACTCCGCAGAGTAAATCAACAAAATCCATGGATTAGAAGCGTTGGATTTGGTGTGACAGTTGAATAACAATTAAGATATGGTCGACACAATGTCCGCTATTTGATGGAAATGCCATCAAGACGCAGCGATGGAATTAGTTAATGATGTTTTAAAAGCTGGTCGAGACTGTATTAGTTAATGTATCATTTATTTTCTAATATTAATCAATATACTATTTCAAATTTTTGGATATTTTAAAAATATATCTCAATTATAGTATGAATATTTTTATATGAAAATGTAAAATTCAAATTGTTAATTATGTTAAATTACTTAATTTTTTAATATAATTATAAAAATAAAAATATTTAAGATACAAATTATCAAAAATTGATTTAAAATATTAAAATCCCAAATCAATAAGTACGAAAAAGTATGCACTTATGTTTTTTCTTTGTGTCACTTTATTTTTTTCTTTCGTTCTTAATTAGTCGACGGTGACGTCAGCTTTAATGCTAGTCGTCAATTGCCGGTATTTCTTCCTTTTAATTTTTATATTCAATTCTTATTTTTTTTATATTTTAGCTTTCTTCTAGTTTTTATCTACCTTTACGGCACGCTTTTCCTTTGCCTTGTGGCATGCTTTTCGTCTACCTTTGTGGTAGATTTGCGTTCGTGGATAGTTTTCTCACAACGTTCGATTTTGATTTGCGTTTATCGGTGGTCATTCGATAGTTTGATCCCCTTTTGTGGTTCATTTGCTAATGCAGTTAAATCTGTTTTGCGAAGCAGCCTGCAAGATTGTTGGTTTCGCTCACTACTCCTACTTTGTTCCTTAAGCGTGTAGGTGCATAGAGACAAGAAGTTTTGTTTCATGCTTTTTTTTCCAGTGTTTCATTTCATCCCTATCGTTACAGCCCATTGAATGTGTTTTGCTGGTTTGATGTTTCGTTTTCTAGTTTTTTTAATTTCTCTTTGTTTTGTTATTTTTCTACTATATTTTAATTTTGTTTGGAATGTTTTTTTATTTTAATTTCTAATAAATTCAACCGGCATATTACTTAAAAATATGCAATATGCACTTATGTAGACTAATATCCATTAAAATGAGTTGAAACACACAAAAATTTGAATTGAAAAAAAATTATTTATTTATATATGAACTTTATAGTATGGGTATTATTTTATTAAAAAAGAATTGGATTTTGAGTATATCCCATTCATTTTTATATGAATGTAAATTTTTAAAATTTTGTTTTTTGAATTTAAATTTTTTGTTTAAACATGAAAATAAAAAGTTATTTGTTTAGGTTAATGTTATTGTTATAGTTTTTTTATTATCATTTGTTTAATGTTATAGCTTTTATTTGATATTCAACTTGTCAAAATTTATCTATTAAGCTAGTATTAATAATATTTGACTATTTTTAGTTTTTGGATTTATAAATTAAAAATTCATAATAATACATTAGTTTTGAAAATTTTATAAAGATCATACATGTTTGATGTAATTAGCTTTAGACTTTTATAAAAATAACCAGAATTTTTTAATTAAAAAAATGATTGACGTTTTTTATTATGTACGTAAATGACTTGAAATGAATAGTAAAAAAGGATGGTGTAAAAAAGATTGAAGTCACTCACTTATCACGTCAATCAATCATCGGCTGCTAGAATTAAAAAAAAACTAATTTTTTTAGATGGTGCCAATCTTTTTTACATCACTTATATAAAAATACCCTAAAAATACATTTATTTACTTGTGATTCGTGTGAAATTAAAAAAAAGTTTGATGATGCCAAAAAGATTCGAAAACCAAATTTTGGTGATGCTAATCTATTTAACATCACTACTATTCACCCTTTTATTTATTTAATTTTTAAATGTTTTTTTTATTTGGTGATCATTCTATTTGGCACCAAAACTATTCATCATTATTATTTATTTATTTATTTAAAATATGTGTAATATATACTTAATTTGAAAAGGATAAAAAATTATAATTTATTATGTCAATATTTTTTTAAATAATTATAATTAATAAAATATTTCGAAACATTTTTGAAAATAGTCCCGAACTTTTGTTTCTTTAAACCGAAAACGGAGTCGTAACCAATATTTATTTTTCGGTGTGATTGGAGCGCCTTAAAATAATTTTGATTTATAAAAAAAATAGGTTTTCGAAATCCAGAAAATGGGTTTAAGAGTCGGTTACTTGCGAGGAAGGGTTAACACTCTCATACGCTTAAAACCGGTACCAAGTTTATTTTTAAAAGGGTCTTAATATTATTTTGGAAGTCGGATTTCTTGAAGGAGGCTTGTTATTTTAAAAATACTGAGAAAGAAAATCGTGTTCAGTAAGTTAGGGCACAACACTTAAAATTTTCAAAAATAACAAGCATTTCTATATATTTTTTTAAATGTCACGTTTTATTATATTTTTTTAAGAAAGAAAGATATTTGATTATTTCGATTAAAAAAATTGCACTTAATAAATTAAAGCAAAACTTTTCCAATCATGAAATAATGAACATTTCCTTAATTTTAAAAATTTTATTTTATCAAAACACAAATATATATATATATATATATATATATATATACGTTTTAAAGAATGAATGAATGTGTACAAATATCATAATAAATTGTGGTATGACATAAAATAATAGGCAAATAACACATGATGAAAATAAAAAAAATAATACATACATATTGAACACACGAAACAAATGAAACAATATTAACAAATAAATATAAAACAGGAAACAAAACAATAATTAAATTTTAAAATATTTAAAGTTTTTAAAAAAACATATTAAAACAAATTTGGCAGAATAGGGGTTGAATTAAAATAAAATCAAATAGTAATTTTATTGAAAATAAAAGATTTAAAAAGGAATTTGAAAAAATCAAATAAAAAACAATTTTTTTAAAAAAGGGGGCTGAATCGGAAATTCTCATATTATTTTTTAAAATAATGGTTTGAGGACCGAATTAAAAAACTAGTTTACTAAAAAAGGGGCAATGTAAAGGACAGAATGGATTTATTTAAAATAGATTGAAATACTAAGGGACTTTAATAGAAAATTTCCCACTTTTATTTATTAGTTCTGTCTCCGAAATGACGACGTTTCAAAACCACTAATTTGGCTTGAAACGACATCGCATAAGGGTGGCATTTGAAGATACAAGGACTAAATTGGAACGTCATGAAACGAGGAGGGACTGAGGAAGCAATTTTCTCACTTCACGAAAATGCGAGGATCCTGTAGCAGAGCTAAGGTGAGGTCGAGTCAGAGCGTCGAAACGACGCGATTTTGGTCACTGAACTCTCACACCAAAACAACACCGTTTACATTGAATATTTAAGTCAATTTTTTTTCTAAAATTTCATTTCTTTCATTCTTCTTTCAAAAAACTTTTCTCTCTCTTTTTTCTCTCAACTTCGTCCCTTCACTCGATTCAGGGGTCGGCCTCATGTCCTCTGCAACTCCGCTGTGTCCGCCGATCTCCAACGTCGACAAATCGTTGTGTATGGTGATCAAGTTCGAAAAAAATCTCTTTTTTAGTTTTCTTTTTAAAAAAAAACAAATCTAGGCTCAGATCTAGAAAGATCGAGTCCAAATCTTCAAAAATGAAGAGTTTTAGTTTCTTTTGGATCTGCTTGCACAGATATTTTTTTTAAAAATAAATTCTCCTTGTTCGGAGCCCCTCACGAACATGGACAAGTTCGGAGGGACTCCGTTTGCGGCTATGACGATGGCGGCTAACCCAGGTATGAACCTTAAATTTTCTATTTTTATTTATTATTTTTTCGAGTTTCGAAAGAAAAAAATAACAATAAAAAATAAAATAAATAATAGAAGATAAAATAAAAATAAAAATATATATGTATATGTATATTTATTAACGAAATACCTTTAACAACTATTTAGATTTTCTGTTTCAAAAGTCTAATCTGATATCAATTATTCGTAAAAAAATTACAGAGAAGGAAATGGGGCTTTTATAGCCACAATTACAATGATTTTGTTTTATCTTCTTTTTGTTTGTTTCTTTGCTTTTGTCTTTGTCTTCTTCTCTATGGTGCAGGTCCGACGATGGTGGCAGACGAATGTCTATTGGTGAGGCTTGTTGTCAGAAAACATGATGGTAGACGAAGGGGTGCGTAGCTGACGTGGCAGGGGCTTGCGGGGCCGAAGAGAACAAACCCTTGCTAGAGTTTCTGATTGTTTTTAAAGTTTGGGCTTGTTGGGCTTACATTTGATTTGAGGTAAGGTGTAATTGGGTTTGTGTAATGGGCTTGGATAAATGGGTATTTGTAAATGGATATTTTAAACTAAAATAAATTTTAATTTAAAATGTTTATTAATTTGTTTTATTTTGATTTTGGGTTTCGGGCTCGAAGAAATTGGGCCTTCTATAGCTGCCCCTCTTTGCTCGTTATCGTGTAACAGGAATGAAGCAAAGACTAAAAGGAGGACCAATTTCGTCTAATCCTACTGGATTTGGCTTCTTCGGTGCTTTTTCTTTACGTAATCTGCTTCTCGCTTCATCGGTCATTCAACTGCATTGTATCTGGTTCTCTACATTTTTAGGAAAATAAGATTTAGTGTTGTGACTTTATTTTGCCTCATGGCAACTTCAAATAGATAAAATTTGTTGTTGCAGCTTCACTCCATTCCATTGCAACTTAAGGGAGATTGAGATTCGCTATTTGTTTTAACCCACTTCTCTGTACCTCACTAAGAAGACGGGATTTGAAGTTTCACTCCACTCCACTATATCCTCAAGGACATTGAGCTTGGTTTCGTTGTTTTGATTCAACACATTGTTTTCACCCACTTCTCTGTACCTCACCAGGATGGAATTTGAAGTTTCACTCCACTCTACTATATCCTTAAGGACGTTGAGATCTACTTCGTTATTTTAATCCGACCCGTTACAATTTAGGGGTATAAGATTTGGTACTTCACTTCACTCCATTGTAACCTTAGGGACGTTGAGATCCATTTTGTTTTGACCCAATTCTCCGTATCTTACCAGAATGATGGGATTTGAAGTTTCACTCCACTCCACTCCACTGTATCCTCAAGGACGTTAAGATCTACTTTGTTATTTTAACCCGACCCACTGTAATTTAGGGGCATATGATTTGGTGCTTCTTGGTCTATTGCGCCATTTTGTGGGGAATGAAACCTATAAAATATGCTTCTATGGACCCTTATGTAGGCCAAATTATTAGGATGTCATGATTAGAATGAGTCAAATGCTCCTAACTAAATGAATGCACATGATGAATGTTAGATTTCTTTTTTCTTTTTACCTTGAATTGACATGGTTTGTCATTTTGTCCAAGTTTTGTCATTGGTGCACTACCCTGTCTTCTTTCAGGTTTGTGGTGAGACTTGGCAGAATAGTCTTAGTTCGAACTCCTGGTTTCAAGTTTGGTTCTTATAACTGGTAGTCCTACCTCAAGTTCTCGTACCATTTAGGAATTTTTAGAGTGATACGCACTGATCCTTGTATGCCTTATAACGTCAGTCCATTATCCATTATCTTAATGCAAAAATGCTTGAACAGGTTGTGAAATAATAAGGTCAAATTTTATTGAAGATAAAATTCAAAGGAAAAATTAAAATGACAAACATTGGTCAAAGAAAGCAATCAAAAACAAAAATAAGTGCCCCAGATATCAAAGTATGAGCTTCTCTGAGTCAACTTGACGAGGATTAATCTGAGTCCGATATGTGTCTAGAAAAACTGGAGTGCTTTGTTGATTCCCCAAGATGTGAAATTTCTCCATCTTGTTACGTTTGAAGGAGGTGATCAGTTCAAGTTCATTCTTTGCTCCAAATTTGAGTTGCCCTTTTTGGTTTTTCAACTTAAAATCCCTTTGGTTTCAAGACACCCTTTACGGGTTTTCATCTTGACCTCTCTATTTTTTAGGTGAAATATTTTTTCATCGAGTCCAAGTTGACGGGATTATGCAGATCTTTGCCTTCCATTTTAGTCAGAATGAGAGCTCCTCCATAAGGTCCTTCCTAATTGAGCATCCATTTTCCTCGGAAGTCTTTGTGTATGGGAAGTATCTTTTTCAAGACTAAATCCCCTTTATGGAATTCTTTGGGACAGACCTTTTTATCAAAGGCTCGCATCATTCGTTTTTTATACATCTGACCATGACGGATAACTCTTAATCTCTTCTCTTCAATTAAGTTTAGCTGATCATATCTGGCTTGAACCCATTCTATCTTACCTAATTGCAATTTTGACAAGACTCGAAGAGAAGAAATCTCAGCCTCAATAGGTAAAACTGCTTCCATACCATACACAATGAGAACGGTATAGCTCCAATAGAAGTTCTGACTGAGGTTCTATAAGCAAGAAGGGAAAACAGTAACTTTTTGTGCCAATCCTTATAGGTCTGTCATCTTTGCAATGATCTTGTTGATGTTTTTATTAGTTGCCTCCACTGCTCTATTAGTTTTTGGTCGATAAGGAGATGAATTATGATGTTTGATCTTAAATTGATTACAAACCTCCGCTATCGTGATGTTATTCAAATTTAATGCATTATCGGATATAATCCTTTTTGGCATCCCATAACGGCAAATGATCTCCTTTTTTAAGAATTTGCTAACTGCAGACTTCGTGACGTTGGCATAGGAAGCAACTTCTACCCACTTGGTGAAATAGTCGATAACCACAAAGATAAATCTGTCTATTAGAAGCCTTTGGTGAGATTGGTCCAATGACATCCATGTCCCACATAGAAAAAGGCTATGGAGAAGTCATGACATGAGGATGTGACGAGGGTACATGGATTTTATCTCAGTAGATCTGGCACTTATGGCATCTATTAGTGTAATTGATGCAATCACTTTTCATGGTGGACCAATAGTATCCAAATCTCATAATTTGCCTAACCATTTTGAAACCATTGACGTGTGTTCCGCAAATGCCTTCATGAACCTCTTTCAGGATTTTCTTGGCTTCGATTGCGTCGACACATTCTTAGTAATACCTGATCTTGTCTTCTTTTATACATAACCTCTCCGTTTAAGACATATTCATTTGCGAGCCTTCTTAACGTCCTTTTATCATTTTCAGTAGCTTTTTCGGGATACTTGCAGTCTTTTACATATTGAAGGATATCTTGGTACCATGAAGGGTCATCCTTTTCCTCTTCTCCTTCGATGTTATAACAATGAGCTGGAACCTCGTAGATGCTCATTTGAATGAGTTTTACATCCTCTGACCTGCTTACTTTAATCATTGAAGCCAAAGTAGCCAGAGGTCAGCCATCTGATTTTCTTCTCGTGGGAGGTAATGGAATATGACCTCATCAAACTCCTTGATTAATTCGATAACCAACTTTCGATAATCAATCAACTTAGAATCTCTCGTTTCTCATTCTCCCTTGAGTTGATAGATTACTAGTGCAAAATCCCGATATACCTCCAAAACTTTGATCTCTCGTTTTACGGTTGCACGGATTCTCATGATACATGCTTCATATTCTGTCATATTATTTGTACAATCAAAATCGAGTTTACTGGTGAAAGGATAGTGGTCTCCTTCTAGTGACACCAAGACTGTTCCAATTCCTTTACCCCGTGGCATTTGAAGCACCATCAAAATTTAAACGCCAAAGATGTTTTACTATAGTTCCCTCTTCAGTAGTTACAACGTACATTAAATCCTCATTTGGGAAGTCAAAATTTATTGGCTCATAGTCCTCTAGAGCTTTACTGGCTAGGAAATCTGCTATCGTGTAACACCTAAAACCCGAAACCGTCGCCGATTAAGATCTTGATGTCCTACTGTACATATATCATTGTTCGTCTTTTATTTTCATTTCAATCAATCTTATTTTAATAAAGATGTACACTTAACAAATTATAAATCATCAATCGATTAAAAATCACAACTCAACAAAGGCAAAAAGGTCATTTCCATGATTTTTGGACACTTCTACCGGTACCTGATGAACATGTACTAGTAGTTGTCAAGTCAAAAAAATAGTTCAGAAATATTGTAGAGTTCTACCGAAACTCAAGATGATTCTACCGATACATGTGACGCAACTACCGAAACAATTCATGCAACTACCGATAACAAAAACTCCAGAAAGCAAAAATCCTTATCCTGCAACTTCTACCAATACAATCATTTTTACTACCGATACATCAATACCATACACTATCGATACTTGTATCTTAACTACCAATACAACCCAGGTCAGAGAACAACCTCTCTCTTACCGTACACTTCACCGATACATGCATAAGTTCTACGTAAACAAGCATACAAGATTTCAAGAGTAATGCCAAGATACAAGTTTAGTATCTCCAACACAACCAGAATAAGTTATGCATTAAAATATCACATAACATACATAACTTCTAAGTCTTACAAGTATTATAAGCCTAAGCATCTAAGTCATACTTCATGCCATTTACACAATCGAAATAGAAGGATTTAGCATTTTTTTTGTTCAATCTCAAGTTAATATCATCCTAGTACATGCCATATAACCAAGTGTTGAAATAACTACCGAACAACTCCGGGATAGTGTGACGCTCCATGTTGATCCGATCCCCAAATAGAAAAATTGAATCTACAAAACAATAGCAATTTCACAGGTAAGCATTTCATAGCTTAGTAAGTTCATAAAGTTAATTAGATTTAGAAAACTTCAAGAGTTGAAAAATCTAATCAACTGTATTGATTAAATTGTATAGATTTGGGTAAGTTTCGATTCGCATTTGATACTCACGAGGGCACAGAGTCATCGAATCTTTAATTCGCAATGGATTTCATTTCATTCATATACTCATGATGAAACATAACCACTTGACCTCATAATCCGTAAAGGATTCATATACTCAAGATGACACACAGTCATTGGACCCCATAATCCGTAAAGGATTCATATACCCACGATGACACATAACCATCGGACCTCATAATCCGTAAGGGATTCATATACTCACGATGACACATAGCCATCAGACTCTTTTTCATTTACGGCTCAAAGCCCGTTGCCTTTCATTTTCTTTATTCTCGTCTTCCATCTCTCGATCACCATTTCAATTCACTACAATGGTTTACAATACAAAATATGAAATTCAAACTAGAATTTACGAACTTACCGGATTGATTTGTAGTATCGACTCAAGTACAGGAACTATCCGCTAGTAAAACATCCAAGTCTAGCTCCCGAAATTGTATAGCCCCTAATGACATGTCCTTTGTGTCCCAAATATTCACGAAGTTCATATGTGTCATATACCATGTCATTTAGTTCAATTTCTATTTGTCATATATCAACCAAATTAATTCATTCGTAACATGAATAACAACGACACAACACATAATTATTTAAGCATTTCGTTGTCACTTGATTTCAACTATATCATTTTATTACTTTTAATCATACTCCTCAATACAATTTCATTTCAATTTAATTCAATATTTCAATTTAATATTTACTAAACAAATAAATTTAAATACAACATACTTAAATCATTTCAATAATTTACAAATAGAAATTGAATCAACTATTTACTGTACGAACTTACCAGACGAAATTGCAGTTAAAGTGAACTTCAGGGGCAAATCCGTAATTTTACTTTTTCCAAGATCGATACACGATCTTGGTCTATTACAATAATTTCATTAAATTATTTAAATCAACATGAATTTTTAATCATTTGACGCAATTAAGCATTTTTGGTATTTTTACAAAATTGCCCTTAACTTTTCATTTTTATTAAATTTAGTCCTTTAGCTCAAACTTGCAAATTCAATACAGCCCACTTTTTCAATTATTTCACCTTAAGTCCTTGCAAATTTATCACTTTAACATTTTAGTCCTTAAACAATAAAATCATCAAAAACTACTTTACAAAATAATCAAATCTAACAACCAAGCTTATAAATCTCACATAAACTCTCAAGAACAGGCTTATTCATCAATGGAAAATTTTATAACATTTGACAAATCACAAATTAGTCCTTGGGTTAGCTAGATCAAGCTAATACGAACTAAAAAACATAAAAATCACTAAAAACGGGTGAGATTCCACTCACCAAATTAGAGCTCAAAACTAGCCGAATGTGCTTGGTGTTCTCCAAGGTTTTCTTTCGGCCAAAGATTGAAGAAGAAGAAGAAAAGTAAGGATTTTCTCACCTTTCGTTAGTTTAATTACTTAAATTTTATAATTTACTCTTTTACCCTTCATTATAACATTGAATTTCAACATCTCTAACTCCAAAACCATCCACTACTTTCATTGGTGGTCTAATTCCATTTAGGTGCTTCAACTGAACCTCTAATTGATACCTAATACTTTTAATTAAACTTTTGCACCTTTTACGATTTAATCCTTTTCATTTAATTAACTATTTAAACGATTAAATTTTATAACCAAATTCTAATACAATACTAATGACCTTGTAAATATTAATAATTAATATTTACGGCCTGACTTGTCAAAGTCGTGACCTCAAAATCATCATTCCCGATCATATAGGAAAAATAAACTAATTAGTAAATCCTTATTTAATTAGCATTTAATAGCAATTTACCAAAATCTAAAGAATTACACTTCATTTCTATTATTAAGCCATTTAAGGAGGGTCAAATTCCATAATTGGTCCTTCAATTGTATTAAATTTCGATTAAACAAACTTATTTACAATTTAGCCTTAAACTAAAAAGGACTAAATGAAAAATAACCAAAATAATCCAAAAGTTAGTGGAAGGTAATCATTTCCTCTATCGCTTGGACTTTTTGACCATGGTATAATTACCACTTTGGTCCCTTTTATTTTTAATCAATATCAATTAACTTTTAACCCTTTTTAATTTAATCCTTTTTCATTAATTAAGCAAGTAATCATCAAAATTACCTCATCGAACTTCAATTTACATATAATAAGACTCTTTAAATATTTAATAAAAAATATTTATGGCCCTTAATTTCAAAGAGGGGGTCTCAATACCTCATTTTTAAACAACTTGACTTTTGAACCAACCCATTTATACTAACTTTTAATTTAATAATTAAAATTCCCCAATTCAAAAATTAATATTGACTTAGTTAATTTAATCACTCATTATAAAAAATTTTCCGTCGGGTTTGTGGTCCCGAAACCATTATTTCCTACACCACTGAAAAACGGGCTGTTACATATCGCACTTCCCTTTACTACCTTCTGGCTTACGTAGACTATATTAAACTCAGAAAGTAGGATTTGCCATCTAGCCATCCTCTCATTCAATGCGGTTGACTCCATCATGTATTTCAAGGGATCTAATTTTGAGATTAACCAGGTCGTGTGGTATAACATGTATTATCTTAGTCTCCGAGTAGTCTAAACTAAGGCCCAACATAGTTTTTCAATTGGCGAATATTTTATTTTGCAATCAGTGAACTTCTTATTGAGATAATATATTGCTCTTTCTTTTCTTCCAAACTCGTCATGTTGGCCTAGCACTCCCATAGAATTTTCAAAAACTACCAAGTATAGGATCAAGGGCTTATTAGGACTTGGCGATATTAGGATTGGAGCTTTAGACAAATAGTGCTTGATCTTGTTAAAAGTCTTCTAGCATTTATCATCCTACACACCTGGATTATGTTTCCTAAGAAGACAAAATATGGGGTCACATTTTTCGATTAATTGTGATATGAACCGAGCAATGTAATTTAATCTCCCTAAAAAACCTCAAACTTCTTTTTGTGTACAAGATGGTGGTAAGTCCTGTATGACCTTAACCTTATCTGTATCGATCTTAATTCCTTTCTTGCTGACTATGAAGCCTATTAATTTTCCTCAAGTGGCTCCAAAAGTGCACTTTGCTGGATTCAACTTTACCTAAAATTTCCTCAGTCTTAAGAACAATTTCCTCAGGACCTTTACATGTTCCTCTCTGGTTCGAGACTTTGCAATCATATCATCTACGTAAACCTCGATCTCCTTATGCATCATGTCGTGAAACAAAGTCACCATTGCTCTTTGATATGTTACCCCTGTGTTTTTAAGTCCAAAAGGCATCACTTTATAGCAAAATGTTCCCCACATAGTGACAAATGTAGTCTTCTCCATATCTTCAGGGTTCATCTTTATCTGGTTATATCCAGAGAAACCATCCATGAATGAGAATAACGAGTGTTCTGCACTATTATCTATTAAGGTGTCGATATGAGGTAGTGGAAAAGTATCCTTCGGGCTAGCTTTGTTTAAATCTCAATAATCCATGCACATTCGTACATTCCTATCTTTTTTAGAGACAAAGACTATGTTGGCCACTTATTTTGAATATTTAACCACTTGGAGGAAACCAGCGTCAAACTGCTTTTTGATCTTCTCTTTTATCTTTAATAACACATCGGGTCTCATCCTTCTAAGTTTTTGCTGAATAGGCTTGCATTCTTCTTTTATGGGGAGTCTATGTACCACAATGTCAGTATTTAGACCGGGCATGTCTTGGTAGGACCATGCGAAGACATCTTTAAATTCGTAGAGCAACTCAATAAGATCTTTTTTTATTTTCGCAGAGATACTTTTTTTTTATTTCTTTCTTTTCATCTTCATTTATTAGGCTCACAACTTCTATTGGTTCCTTATGAGGCAAGATTTGTTTCTCCTCTTGTTCCACCATTCTTAATAAGTCGGGAGGTAAGTTACAACCCTGATCATCTTCAAAGTCTTGAAGTACCTTTGAAAACATATCTTGTTCAAAATGAGGCTCTGAGTCAGCATCAGTGTCACTCATATCATTGATATCCGAAGACCTGTCAAAGGAATAAAAGGGATCTAAAGAAAATAAATTTAAGAATGATTGAATGTATGGTATGAGTATGAGTATAACATGTTTGTTAAATTAGACAAGAACGAATGTATTTAAGAATGATTAATTGTGTAAATTGAGTATAAACAAATCATTTATTGAATTGGATAAGAATGAAAGAATAGGTTTACGAAATATTTGCCAAATGGGATAGAAAATGCATTTTTCCATTAAAGATAACTGAATAATGATCATGTGCCCTTTACAAAGTATCCATATTGCTCTCCAGCTTAATGTAATAGGTGCGTTTTGAGTATTACTCTGAAGAAATCCTAAAGGTTATAGGAGTTCCTCTACAATCCAATTATTCAAGATGTTTCTTGGGGAAAACAGATGAATTCCCGATAGATTCCCTTCTCCTTTTTCAGGTATAACATTGATGCTCAAATTCCTTATGATTCCTTCAGTCTCAATTATCATCCTTTTCTTCTCAATCCTTTGTCCCGAGTTGATTATTCCTCCAAATATGAAGGTTTTTGATATGTGAGGAAAGATCATCGGTTCCCATTTGATTTCTTCACCAGTCAATCTCGCTCTCCTCCTTTCTTGCTTTTTCTCCAACTCTCTTTTCTTCTCCTTTAAACTTGGCTTATACCCCAGGACAAAACGATCTCGCTTATCTGTTAATATCGACGTATTGATCCTCCCTTGGAGATATTTTCCTAGTTTTTTTCTTGGCAAGGCTCCCTTTCCGAGCATTTATCGTAAACCTATCCTTTTTCTTTGTGATATTTTTGGTGTAAAGATCCCACTTCCTTCGGTAATAAAGGTTGCGTTAACAAACTTCAAAGACCGGCTAGAAAATTCCAAGGCCTCTTCATCTACTCCTATGTAAGGTGCATCATTTTCTATGGATGCAATTATGTCTTCCTCAACATTAATTGTGACCAATTGACCTTCAATTACCAGTTTCAACTTTTGGTGCAGTGACGATGGTATCACCCCTGCTGAATGGATCCATGGTCTTCCAAGTAAATAGTTGTAGCTTGGGTTGATATCCATTACCAAAAAATCCACCTCATATGTGTTTGGCCTAATTTGAAGCGCCACCTCAATCTTGCTCATCATTTTTCTTTCAGTCCCGTCAAATGCTCTCACTATATTATTACACACTTTCATATAAGAGCTATCAATTGGTAACCTATTCAAAGTACCCAATGGTAACACATTTAAAGCAGAGCCATTGTCTATAAGTACTCCTAACAATGTGTACCATTTACAACGTGTGGTAATGTACAGAGCCTTTGTTGACCCCATCCCTCCAAATGGTATCTCATCATCGATGAAGAAAATGAAGTTGTCTACACTAACATTGTTGACTAAGTGATCCAGCTTACTTACTAAAATATCGTTAGCCACGTATGTTTCATTCAGTACTTTCATTAGTGCAGTGCGATGGGCCTCTGAGCTTAAAAGTAAGGCCAGGATCGAAATACAAGCTGGTTGCTTATGTAATTATTCTACTACACTGTACTCACTATGCCTCAAAACTTCAGAAATTCTTTCGCTTCCCTTTCTATCACAGGCTCATTTATTGGCTGCTAGGGGCTCATTAATCCTTCCTTCTTCAAGCTCAACCATCATTGCCTTTCCTTTATTCCCTTCTTTTCCTTAGTCTATTGGGTTATAACACTTCCCACTTCGAGTGATGAGACTTACATCCTCCTTGAATTCTTCCTCCTTTGGCATGGTTACATTGCAGTTATAGCTCCATGGGACTTTTTTGCTATCTTTGTATGGAAATACCGTCGATTTTTGTATAACAATACGTGATGCCACTCGCTCTACCACTCTACTGCTTTCGGGTTTAGAAATAATCACTACTGGGCGATTGATTCCATATAATTTCGTTGTCCTATCCTCTGAAGCATAGATATCTTTAACTTTTTCCTATTTTCCAAAAACCTCCATCTCCTTGTTGTCCATTAACCTTTGGACCAAAGCTTTCAACTCGACATAGTTTTGGATCCTATATCCTTCAATGTCATGAAATTCACAATAATCCTTGGTCCTTGCTACTGTGTTCTCCCCATCTTGTTTGATCAATCTCATCTTAACCATTTACCGCCATACCCATTTGAGTGAGGATTTAACTTCATCCACTTTAATTTTGACTCCTTGGCCTCTTTCCTTTACTATTACATTTATTCCTTGGTCAGGATGATTGGGCAAGGGATTTTCGGCTATGTTAGGTCTTGTTGGTTCGTCAAATCTCACAACTCCTAACCGAATAAGCATTTCGACTAATTTCTTGAAGGAAGAGCAATTCTCAATCAAATGCCCTCCTACTCTCGCGTGGTATTCATATCGAGAATTTACGTCATACCAAACTGGGAACGGGGGTTTCAACAACTCCAAATAGTGTGGGGATACTATGTGTTCATCATATAATCTTTGGTAGAATTCCTTGTACGTCATAGGAAGGGGGTGTATTGAATTCTTTCATTGTTTGCCCTAGGATCTGATTCTCGTCTCGGAGTATTTTGGTAATTAGTCATCGGGGCTTTTGGTTGCGATGTCATAACCAGCTTTGTGTAATTTGGCTTGTATATGCCTGCGTTGTTTACTTCATTATCCCTTTTCTTAGGAGCAGACCTCTTGATGCTTTCTCCGGCTTTAATTTTCTCGTTTTTTATTGTACTTTCAATAATTTTCCCAGACATGACCATGTCGGAGAAATTTTTTATGACATTTCCTAGCAAATGGTTTAGGTAAGGTGCTTTTCAAGTACTGACAAAGAGCATAGTCGTCTCTTTTTCTGTTAGTGGTGGCTGTAATTAAGTTATCATATCCCTCCATCTTTGGGCGTATTGCCTGAAGCTTTCACTTGGCTTCTTCTCCATATTTTACAGTGTGATCCTATCGGGGGTTATGTCAGCAACATGATCGTACTGTTTCATAAAAGCCTATGCCAAGTCTTTTCATGAACTGATTTTTATGCGACTAAGCTGATTGTACCATCTAGCAGCAAATCCTATCAAACTGTCTTAGAAATAGTAGATCAGTAGGTGATCATTATGGACGTATCCCATCATTTTCCTACAGAACATGATGATATGAGCCTCTAGGAAACTCATCCCGTTATGCTTTTCAAATTTTGAGACCTTAAATTTTGACAAAAGCACTAAGTTTGAGACCAAGCTTAACTCTTTGGCATCTATCCCAAAGAAGGTTTCAGCTCCTTGTATTGCTTAGATTTTTTTTTCTAACACTTTGTATTTTTCCTCCATTTGTCTAGGGAGATCCATTCTTGCTATCTCATCGAAGTCAAGAACACCAGCATTTGCGATGTTTTCTCCCGGGTTGGATCTTGATCCCATTGGACAGTTATTTGGTCTTGATGTGCCAGTAAGGTGTTGTTACGTTCTTATGGTGATAGGAGCTCCTTGTTTGTATGCTTCAAGTGGGACTTGATTATATGAGGGTGTATAGCTTGGGGGGTTGATGGGATCCTCTTCTTCTTCCTCGAGATTTATTGTGAGACTCTTCCCTTTATCAGCCATTTCTCTTAACATTTGGGCTAATTGATGTATCATATCCCTTTGATCTTTCATGTCTTGTTGCGTTCTTTCCATTTGATCTTATAATTGTGCATGCATTTGCTCTTGCGTCTCTTTGTGCTTGTTCGAGCTTTTTTTATCTTCTGATCCATAGCTTTAGATTTATTGCAAGTGTAGTAATGATAGAGGTTCTCAATGGTTTCCGATATAACTGTTACAACATATTTTCCTTGAAAATTAATTCGTGTTAATAACTACGATGCTTATGAATGTATGTATGCACAAGAAAGGTATTGACTCATAATTAAATTTCATTAGAAAACTTCACTAGATAACAAGTTTCTTTTCATAAGGCAGATTTATATATATGACTTTGTTTTAATGCCCAAAGCCTTAATTTTCCTAAGAAGCCCAACTAACTTTTGACCCTAATCTAACTTCGACTTATACTGCATGCTTAAAACATCGGATTCAACCGCTAGTGTTTACAAGTGATTTACAACTTCGTGTACTTATGTCAGAGCTTCACCCATAACATAATCTCTGTCTTGAACTTGTCTTTACGCATTCTTCCACTCTTTTCTTTAACCCTTCATTCTTGGCTCGATTCGCTTTTAATTCTGTTATCGAGTTATGACAGCGGTGTCTGTGCAAGAACTCCTCCAACTCTTTTATTCGAGCTCTTAGCTCAGCACTCTCAACTTGGCTTTCCAACAACTTGCTTTTCATAGCATTCTCTTGAACCTGAGTGTCTTGGAACTTATTTTTCCATTAATCTGTTCTATCCCTTTTATTCACGAATTTCTTGTTGCCATTGTTCAGATGTCTTAACCAACTCGTCAGTCCTTATCGATAACGGAGCTTCTTGTAATCTTTTTTCAAACTATCAAGATCCTCTTCAGCTCTATTCTTCCCTTTTCTTAACCTTTTCGCTTTCAATTTTTGGACGTTGATATCTAACCCCAAGTGCATCTTTTCTTCTTCCAACTTTTCTATCATTTTTCCTAACTCAGAATTCTTTCTCTCGAAGTCTTGTTTAATAATCACTAACTCTATCGGGACAACTTGCAAGCGCTCCTTAATTGGGCGGATGATTTCTATATTCGGCACAGGAATGTTGTCGTTGATCCTTCTATTCCTCCACCAATCATATTCCGCGGTTGTCAAGAGATTTGCACCAAACACCTTCATTCTACGAACTTGGTTCCAAGCATTTGATATCTATCGAATCTTCTTCTTATTATTCTCTCCTTTATACGCAAATTCGTACTAAGCTAGTCCTTGAGTTGTAGGTATGAACTGTCTAAACCTATACTGTCTTAACACAAGTAAAGGAGCATATCTCACAGCTCCCCATATTCCGGCCAATGGAATCCAATAGAAGTCTCCACATCGGTAAAGTATTTCATTAGGAACGAACCATGATGCTCGCCATTCCATGTCCTCGTCTTGAAAACTTTAAAGGATTGTCAACCACTTTTTTTCGGATATATTTTATCGCCTCGGTATGGTCACAAATTCCTTCAATGGAGAGTAACTCTCCAAGAATACTTGGTGGGAGACCTTCTCCACTTTTCAAAAGTGGCTATGAAACCATACCAACAATAATTGTGCACAACCGATGAATCTTCCCTCTCATTATTTTCGGCAGGCGTTTAATGATCTGAAAGTCTCAGCTAGAATTGCTGGAACAAGAGTAACTCTTTTGTCGAGACGATTAAATTGGTCGATAATTGCGTCTTCCATATGCCCCAATGCTTTAGGGCAAAAATGTCTACTTTGTTTCTTGCATCTGGATGTGCTAGGATCAGATCTCGCAAACTCTTCCAAGTAATGCACTTATGGTCACCTTTCACCTTAATCCATGCCGAAACCCATTCCTCACTCATCCCTGTAATGTTCATCAATCGCGTGAGGAAAGTCGGGACATTAAGAGCCCTTGAGTAAGCCTTATTAACTTGAATTCTCGGGCAGCGAAGCAAAGTTGTGTACTCTTCTATTGTGGGTACCAAATCTACATTTCCAAGGGTGAAGCAACTATAGGTCGGGTTCCAATGCTGTGTAAGAGCTCGGAGCAAATGTTTGTCTACCTTAACTTCGAGCAAATATGGAAGATCCCCAAACTCATGGTAAAAGGTTGCTTCATCTCGTCTTCCCATCAGTCCTATATTTCCTTCAACTCTTGCAAACTGTTTTGAGTCGTGATTATTCTGGTATAATCCCAAAAATCCGATGCATGCCCTTCTACCAAGCTATCTCCTTTCTCGCACTGTTTATTCTCCGACCACATACGCACAGCCACATTATCCTCTACCTCATCAAGATACCTCTTCTCTATGATCAATTCTCTATAAATAATTGAGCTTAAATCAATACCTTTCCTAGTATGAGAATGTAATGCCAGCAAAGAAACAAAATAAGGCAAGTCAGTACAATTGTCATAAATTTCAATAACAAAATACATACAAAACAAGAAACCTATGTATTTATCTTGAGATAATGAAAATAATTCGATGTAGTTCTATCTTAAGGCAAGCGCTTAAGGCTTACTATATGTGGTTTGAGTTCTAAAGTAAAGGTATCTAAACCAGCAGATTACTCGATCCTCACCCATTATAGGCTCATACGAACGAGTTCGGTTTAAGGGGACATATTTCCCATATGTTTGCACGAAAGTGAAAACTTCACGATAACACAGGTACTAATGTAATCCCGAAAGCAATTCACTATCCTACACGGAGGTGAAAACCTCACGAAGGAATAGCTTCTCACTTCCACTTAAACGGTTTAGTAAGATGCAAATGAATGCGAACCTATACTAGCAATAATATTATCACGGTATCACATAGAAAATGCAAAGGATTGCTATTAATTTAAACTGAGTTTTTTAATTTTTAACAAATAGACCTAAGAAAAATCAACTTTTAGCTTGACTCTCTTATTATCCCCAGCGGAGTCACCAAGCTGCCGAAACACTTTTGAGAATCATCTCGAACTTTTGTTTTCTTAAAACTGAAAATGAAGTCGCCACCAATCTTTTTTTTTCGGTCTGATTGTAACACCTTAAAATAATTTTGATTTGTAAAAAGAATAAGTCTTCGAAATCCAGAAAATGGGTTCGAGATTCGATTACGTGCGAGGAAGGGTTAGCACCCTCACACGCCTAAAATCGATACCAAGTCGATTTTTAAAAGGGTCTTAATTGTTTAAAATTTGAAAACTCGGGGATAAATTAGAATATGATCTTTAAATGCATGATTAATGGATTTAATATCATTTTGGAAGTCAAATTTCTTGAAGAAGGCTTGTTATTTTGAAAATATCGAGAAAAGAAGTTGTGTCTTGTAAGTTAGGGCATGGACACAATACCTAAAATTTTCAAAAATAACAAGCATTCCTATTTTTTTTAAATCTCATGTTTTATTATATTTTTTTTAAGAAAGAAGGATATTCGATTATTTCGATTAGAAGAAAAATTACACCTAATAAATTAAAGCACAACTTTTTCAATCACGAAATAATGAATATTCCTTTAATTTTGAAATTTTTATTTTATCAAAATACAAATATATATATATAAGTAATATTTATTATTTCGTGATTGAAAAAGGATGAATGAATGTGTATAAATATCATAATAAAATGTGGTATGGCATAAAATAATAGGCAAATAACACATGATGAAAAAAAAAAAAAAAATACATACATATTGAACATACGAAACAAATGAAACAATATTAACAAATAAATATAAAACAAGAATTAATTGAAAGTGAAACCAAACAATAATTAAATTTTAAAATATTTAAAGGTTCAAAAATAGATAAAAAAAAACATATTATAACAAATTTGAAAGAATAGGGGTTGAATTAAAATAAAATCAAAATAGTAATTTTATTGAAAATAAAATATTTAAAAAGGAATTTGAAAAAATAAAATAAAAAACAATTTTTTAAAAAAGGGGGTTGAATGGGAAATTCCCATTTTATTTTCTAAAATAATGGTTTGAGGATCGAATTAAAAAACTAGTTTACTAAAAAAGGGGCAATGTAAAGGACAGAATGGATTTATTTAAAATAGATTGAAATACTGAGGGACTTTATTAGAAAATTTCCCCCTTTTATTTATTAGTTCTGTTGCTGAAATGATGACGTTTCAAAGCCACTAATTTGGCTTGAAACGACGTCGCATAGGGGTGGCATTTGAAGATACAAGGACCAAATTGGAACATCATGAAACGAGGAGGGATTGAGGAAGCAATTTTCCCACTTCACGAAAATGCGTTGATCCTGTAGCGGATCCGGGGCGAGGTCGGGTCAGAGCATTGAAACGATGTTGTTTTGGTCACTGAATTCTCACACCAAAACGACACCATTTACATTGAATATTTAAGTCAGATTTTTTTCTAAAATTTTATTTCTTTCATTCTTCTTTCAAAAAACTTTTCTTTCTCTCCTTTTTCTCTCAACTCCGTCCCTTCACTCGACCAAAGGGTCGGCCTCGTACTCGCCGTAACTCCACCGTGTCCCCAGATCTCCAATGTCAGTAAACCGTCGTGTACGGCTATTAGGTTAAAAAAAAACTCTTTTTTAGTTTTTCTCTTTTAAAAAACAGATCTAGGCTCAGATCTAGCAAGATCGAGCCCAGATCTTCAAAAATGAAGAGTTTTAGCTTCTTTTGAATCTGTTTGCATAGATTTTTTTTTTTAAAAATTCCCCTTGTTCGGAGCCTCTCACGAACATGGACGAGTTCGAAGGGACTCCATTTGCTGCTACGATGATGGTGGCTAACCCAGGTATGAACCTTAAATTTTTCTATTTTTATTTATTATTTTTTCGAGTTTCGAAAGAAAGAAAAATAACAATAAAAAATAAAATAAATGATAGAAGATAAAATAAAAATAAAATATATATGTATATGTATATATATTAACGAAATACCTTGAACAACTATTTAGATTTTCTGTTTCAAAAGTCTATTTTGATATCAATTGTTCGTAAAAAAATTACAAAGGAGGAAATGGGGCTTTTATAGCCATGATTACAATGATTTTGTTTCATCTTCTTTCTGTTTGTTTCTTTGCTTTTGTCTCTGTCTTCTTCTCTGTGGTGTAGTTCCGTCGACGGTGGCAGACGGACATCCATTGGCGAGGCTCGTTGTCAAAAATGTGGTGGTAGACGAAAGGGTGCACAGTTGACATGGTAAGGGCTTGCGGTGCCGAAGAGAACAAACCCTTGCTAGGGTTTCTGATTGTTTTCAAAGTTTGGGCTTGTTGGGCTTACATTTGATTTGGACTAGCGTGTAATTGGATTGGTGTATTGGGCTTGGATAAATGGGTATTTATAAATGGACATTTTAAACTAAAATAAATTTTAATTTAAAATGTTTATTATTTTATTTTATTTTGATTTTGGGTTTCGGGCTCGGAAAAATTGGGTCTTCTACAAAATATATGTAATTTAAACTCAATTTAAAGTGAGTAAACATAATTTCATACTCAATCTCATAGATATATGGAATTATGTGGAAAACTTTATTCGATGAAAATCGTATGTACGACTTGGAGGGAGTACTTTTATATCTTTCGAGATCCACCCTACAATATGGGGTCAAAAAACCAAAATAAATGATTTTAGCCCTTATAAAAAGAAAATGGATTCTCGAACCCCCTTTCACACTCATGTCACGTCGAGGTATTGAAGAAGAAAAAAACTACAAAATCTTATCTAATTTATTGTAATCGATTAGTTAACATGTTGGTTAACCGTATTCTGAAACAAAAAAATTCATTAGCTTATCAAACTATCTATCGAGCCTTGAAAAAGATTCAACAAAAGATAGAAACAAATCCACTATTTATTTTACGTCAAGCAATATGTGGAGTAACTCCTGATATTGTAATAAAAGCAAGACGCGTAGGCAGATCGTCTCATCAAGTTCCCATTGAAATAGGATCCACACAAGGAAAAGCACTTGCCATTTGTTGCTTATTAGAGGCATCCTGAAAACGTCCGAGGTCGAAATATGACTTTTAAATTAAGTTCCGAATTAATAGATGCTGCCAAGGGGAGTGGCGATGCCATATGCAAAAAAGAAGAGACTCATAGAATGGCAGGGGCAAATAGAGCTTTTCACGTTTTCGTTAATCCATGAATATGATTGATATAGACATATAAATTCATGGATCTAAACATTTTGATCTCTGGAATCTCCCACACTCGCATAGCTTATTTCGAAGATCAACTCTGTAGGACATTGATGCCAAATAAAAAAACATTTAAAAAATAATTAAAAAGGGTAAATAGTGATGGTGCCAAAGAGATTCACACCCCAAATAAAGAGAGCATTTAAATAAATAAATAAATAAATATGGTGAATAGTGGTGGTTCCAACTAGGATGACACCGCCAAAAATTGATTTTGGTGATGCAATATCTTTGACATGATTAAATTTTTTTAAAATTTCCCATGAAATATAAGTAAATACATGTATTTTTAAGATATTTTTATACAGGTAACGTCAAATAAATTGACACTATCTAAAAAATTAATTTTTTAATTTTAACCATCAATGATTGATTAATGTAGCAAATGAGTGATACCAATCTTTTTAACATAATAAAAAAGGATTATTTTTATATTTAATAAAAAAATCGGGTTAGTTTTATAAAAAGAAAAACCCTTAGCTGGCTTTATCTAGAGTTTAGCTTTCCTTTTATTAAAAAAAATCGTACATTAATAATTAATTTAAATAAATAAAATTTATAACATAATAAGTTTGCTCGTGCAAACGTGTTCTTCGTCTTTATTACAATATCCCCACCGTGTTCTTCGTTTCATAGGCTGGGTCGGAATAGAGTAGATGTTACACAGTAGTTTGGCACAGAACCAAACTTTTAATAATAAAATCAATATTTTTTATTTAACTTTATTAAAAATATATAAAAATATTTTTAATACATTATTTTAAAAATAAGAAAATAAATTATTTGAATTGGTAGAAACAAAATTGAATGAGCTTTTATAACAAATTTAATTTTTTTTAAAGCTGCAGTGTTGTGCAACAGGGCTAGTGTATAGATGCTGCACATGCTTAAGCATGGCTAGTGTAATTGAGACGAGATAAACTCAGATTATAAGAAGTTTGAACACTTTTAATATTAGGTTAGATTATGTATCCATTTGATGGGTTGATGGTTAAATATATTTATTATTTTAAGTGTGATTTAGGTTCGAATTGTGTTAATCTCGTTTGTTGTTCGAGTTTTAATCTGTTATTGTAATTCACCAAAACAAAAAAATTAGGTTGGATTACGTTTGGTTCACTAGAATTGAATAGGACTGTATTTGAATAAGATTCTAATGAAATAGAGCTGTAATAGAATTAAACTGTAATTGTACTTTTGTATTTGGTTGAATGTAATAGATGTTGTAATAGTATAAGAAAAAAAAACTAAAATGATTAAAATACTCTTAACAAAAAAATAAAATAAAATATTATTGTTATTAAATTTTATTAAAATTATTATTAAATATAATTTAATAATAAATAATTTAATCATATTTTAATATAATTATTATTAAATATAATTTAGTAAAAATAAAAATATATAATTTAATAACATTCTTAAAATAATTATTTTTATATTAAATTATTTCAAATATTTTATTTTTATATTTTTTGTGTCCAAATTTCAAAGGACTAATATGAAAATTAATTTTTTTTGTGTCCAAATTTCAAAGTTTGAATCAAGATTTTTCAAAACTAAATAATAATAAGGTAAACAACACCCAAGATCACTAAATATTTGTAAGTTTAAGTTTTGATCATTTAATTTCAAAAATAAAAAATATCATTAAATTATTCAAAAGTTTTAATTTAAATCGTAGGGCTGTTAAATTAGTTATTGTACAGCCTTTTTTGTTTGCACTTCCTGTATCAATCAAAAGTTCTTCTTCCTATTCTTTTATACAATTTATTTTTTAATGAAATGGCTTTGATTGTTACAAATCTGTGAACCAAAATCCAAATAGCTTTCTTCTCAAATCTTCGATACTGATCGTCAGATCAACTTGCACCAAAGACATGTTCATCTGCTTGTTAATGGATACTGATCCACCTTACTAATCGTTAAAGGGTCATTTGGAGCTAGCTAGCCAAACTTAAAAAAAAAACACCTCAAAAGTCCAATGACTTAATGAAAACTTTGAAATAATTTAGTGACTTAAATGATAATTTCAAATATATAGTTCAATGATCTTGGTTGTTGTTTACCCTAATAATATAATAATAATAAGATAAATTATTTGGTACACTGTTAATGAAATTTTTAGACTCTACAAACAAGATCAATGAGTTGATAAGTGTCCTATAAAAATATTCAAAAATAAATATTCAAAAAAAATAAAATACATGTCAATTTTTCAAAACCTCTTGTAAAATAAAAAAGTAAATACTACGAGTGTACCCAATACTCACCCTAATAATAAAATTCACTTAAACTCGTAAGAGATTATCTCTCTCTGTAGAGTTTTTACTCTTTTTTGAGCGATGATCTCGTTCTTAAGTTACGTTGAGTCTAATCTCAGGTAGCCTTTCTTTTCAATTCTATTCAGATTTAGGTTTAAGTTTCTTTGATTTGAGTGTTGGGTTTCTTGTTCGGTTTTCCATAGTTGTGTACCCTTTGCGAGCAAAGTGATAGAAATTAGTTTTAGCTCTGTTTGAAAGCAACCGATTCGACCAGATGTTGGAAAATTTTGGTTTTAAAAAGTAATTCTAAATCACAGCGAAAAATTAAAATTTTAACAACTGAATTAGTGTGTGATATTTATATGAATAAAATTTTCTCGAAAAGTATTTATGCTTTAAGCAAGACGTGTCCTAGATATTCCCTTCTTTCAACTAAACGATTTTTTTCAATATTCTCGTATCACAAATTACTTCGAGTCTGGGCTCGAATAATCACAAATCAAACACAAAATCAGAAACAATTTGTTACTTTCACTAAGAAAATAATTATCTTTCAATAAAAACAGACAAAATTGTAATTTCCAGAAAATAAAATTTATACTTAGAACATAAATTCTCGTTATTATTTGGCAAAATAACAATATTTCAAAAGTTTATTACTTCTACCAATAGCTATATCAATTCTATCTATTTATAAAGAAAAATAAAAAAAACTTAGTTGACTTAGTAAAATACAAATATTATTTATTTAATAAAAAATAATCTTTTAATCTAATTAGAACAGAGGGACGACACACCCTAATAAAATATAATGAGATCACCTTTCACTTGTGATATGAGGAGAATTAAATTTCTCAGAATTTAATTATATATTTTTTAAATTTTTAACTCAACATTTATAATTTTATCCAATCCATTACATTTTTTAAATCCCATTTGCTTACCACTGATATTTAATAGTAAATATTTATTTTATTTTATTTTATTTATAAAGTATATACACCTTAAAGTGTTTTTTAAATAATAAATGGGCTATATCTAGCCACGATGACCTTAAGCGAAAACGGTACCACATAAAATACTAATTAAATTGAAAAGATCATTCAAACTCATAATAATAAAATATTTTTTTGTTTGAATAGTGCTCTGATGTGAACATTTTAATTGAAATAATTAATAATATTAACTATTTAGATTAACTAATTACATTATAAAAGTAGAGGAACCACGTTATATACCAAAATAAAACATATGAGTGAAATATAAAGTTTCGACATAGCTTGGGAGGCCAAAATTAAAATTTGACTATTCTCTTATAATGTAAAAAAAAAAAAAAATGCAAACCTAAAAGAAATGAAAAGTCAAATGTGTTAGACAAAACACATTAGCGAAATAAATTAATATAAAATATTTATTTAAATTACAAGATTGAACAAATCTATATATATAATCTGAAATACAAAATTTGAATAAAATAGTATTGAAATTGTACTAGAAGTTGAGGTCTATTTTCACAGTTTCTTTAAGACAGATTCAGTCGCTCCTTTGGTGATTGGAGAAATGTTGGTCCACTGTCTTCCAGGATGCAACAACGAAATAAGCACGATAGTAATACAACTACAGTGATTAGCGAACAATAACCTTACCTTCTTCTATCACCGAAAATAATAGTGTCACTTTTCTGCAGATTATTTCTGGTTTAAATAGACATTCAGATCAAGTAATTTTTTTGGAAAATTTTGATTAATGAAGCCATTAATTCCGTGAATCAAGGAGTCATATCTGAATTAAAGGGGCCATTAAATAAATTTGAATTAAATCAATTTAATTAAATAAATTAAACCAATTTAATATTTGTCTTTTTAATTCGAAAACAGAATTGGTATAAGCTTTGTGGGGAAAAAAATTACGTATTGGGTTAAAATATCCGCAGGCTTAGAAGGGCTCGATCGATTCAGACATTTCACATCGCCCACGTCGTGGGGGTGTGCTCTTAACCCTTTCGGGTTTTTAATAGGAGTATTGCGCTAAATTGTATATGCAAATGTGCAAATATACACATTATTCAAGTAATAAAGTAGTTAGTGAATTATCGTCTCCAAATGGATCAAAATTAATGTAATTTAAGTCTGTTATTGCTATGACAAAAGAATAATGTAATGGCAAAATAATGTATTCTAATGCTATGACAAAATAACAATGTAATGGCAATTTGGTCAAAACTTTAGTAAATTTTGGTGAAATTCACCCACATAATATTTCCAAAAGTATTCTTAAATATTAGAAATTTCAAAACATATTATACATAAAATTTTTAAACATAAAAACCACAGTCCGCGTTTTGCAACTTGACTCTGATACCAATAAATATAATACCTCAAACCCAACCTAGACGTTGTGGTCGAATTCGGAGGCATTATATTAATTTGTTTAAAAACTCTTGTTTTAGTCAAACTTAGCTGAGCGTTTCAAAAACATAAAACTTGGAAGGATTCTCACAAACGTTCAGAAAAGCTTAAGTTTGAAAACACTTATTTCAAACCCCGAAGTTTAATTCAAATTTGTTTGCTTCTAAAACACTGATGTTTAATCAAATCTTTTCCAGTTAAAGCTAATATATGTTAAAACCTATTTACTCATTTACGGAAAAACTCTTAAGAGTTTACTTATTTTGCAGCGGAAAATTTTCAGAGTTTTAGTTTTGAAAATCGAATTCTAATTTTGTTAGGTTGTATGATTTTCCAGTTTTACGTTAAAGCTTCAAAAAACCGATGAACTAAACACAAACTCAAAACAAACCAGAACCAAAACTTAGTACAAAAATCAAAAGCCCGAAAAATTTTATTAACTAAAAATAATAATCAAACCAATTTAAGCGTAAAACCAATCTGAGCTCCTACACGTCGTCCGGTCCTAAATTAGAAGATTTCCTGAAACATAAAACACACGAGTGAGCTAGAATCCCAGAGTGTGACCCGACCCACAAAAAGAATTTTACTATAGGTTTTGCATAAGAAAAAAGTATCTCTTAATTTCATATCATGCTACATATAAGAGCGTATCATATATCATAACAAAACTCATCGTACATTAGGAAGTGTCAAAACATATCAAAATTTAAATTAGATCTTATCTTTAATATTTCATACCAAAACATAACTTATCATATCATAACGTATCGAATCATATCATATCACATCATATCGGGTCATATCATGTCATATAGGATCATATCATATAATGCCTTACTTCCATCCGCTACACATCATCTCCGACCAACCAATCACACCAATTAGGACTAAGAAATTCCATCCATCCAATCACACCAATATGTGGTGGTATGCCTGATCGGTGTTTTTACGACACACGATTGTGCAAGTGTACACACGTCGATGCAAGTATAGTTGATAGACAAAACAATCGAATATCGATCCCACGAGGAAATGATTTTCTATGTCTTAATGTTAAAGCAATTAATACAAAAAAAAAATCCGTATAATGCGAATAGAGTTGTCAGCGCAGTTATGTCATTTATGCATACTAAATTAATCATTGCTATCATTGTTAAAATCAAAATTCAAAAGTTAGATGTCAATGTACTGAAAATAAATCCAAAAGTGTTGAGTGTGAGTAATAGAAATTTAAATGCTGGAAATATAAAAGTGATCAAGTATAAAGGGTGGAAATGGTTCACTGATTCTACAGGTTGCAACGCTGGATGCATCAACAAGGTAAAATGTAGACGAATTATCGCAGCAATGAAGTCCTTTTGAGTTCTTACTCACAACAAATCCCTACTTAATCCTGACTCAGATACACTACTCCACCTTTCGATGCGAGTAATGATCTGTATCCAAGAACAAGTAACTGGAGTCTGTCCCAGTCCCGAGCAGCTCTCGCCTAACCCACTTGTTAATCTAACTTGTTATCGCATCTCTCGATGTCGATGTACTGCAATTTCACTTTTGTGTTTAGAACAGTTAAATCCAAGAATAAGCGGACAAGTAATGTAAAATAAGAATCAAAATGATATAATATTAAAAGACACTCTCGTATTCATTTAACATCAACAGAATCCATCATCGTTTTAGAAGAAATAAAGAGTACAACGAAGTTTACTATCTCTAGACTACTAGGCCTACTCTTTACTTGTTCCTCTTGCTTGGCATCAAGCACCTCTCGTCAGAAGCAGTTGCAGACGCAATTCATCAGCTCCTCGATTCCAGCTCAAATCTTTGATTCACGAAGAATTTTCAGAATTTAATCCCCTTGTTCTTGATGATGTTTTTCCTCATTTTTCATCTATTTATAACCCCTAAATATTTGCAGATTTCGTCTTTCATTCTCAGATTCAGATTTAGATTTTTCTGCAGCTGTCAAAGTTAGTTAGAGTACAACTGTGCACTCACGCAAATTACATTTTTCTTTAAAGATCTACAGATTGTCTCTATACTATTAAACACATTTTGATGTTGTAATTACAGCGACATCTGTGATATTCCTGCGCTGGTGCTTTTAGTGTAAACTCAGCATAATTTTACTTATTTGAGGTTTAACTTTAATGTAGCGATATCTCTAGTCGCAATTCTAAGCTAGTTTTGTGGCTGCATTCTGTCAATGTTGATCTTCTGAACTGAATTCCTGTGCTAGCAATCTTAATATGCAATATACCAACTGCTTGCGTCGACAATAGTACAAAATATATAGAAATAACGAGAGTTTAAACTATCTAGCAATGTATTAGAAAATATAAAAACTAATTATAAAATCTTTATGATGCATACTAAATGAGATACAAAAGAGATAATAAAAGCACTAAATTAGGGAGAAAATATATGTCATTTGTAATACCATCAGTGCCACTCATATAATTGCAACTGAGCTACCATATATAAATTTGCGGTTTAGCCGCCATAATTGTAGTAAAACTGCCATATAATACTTCTTTCATCATATCATAACTCACCCTAATGCATATACAAAGTCACGTTAACGTACATATATATCACATAGATTGATTACATGCATACATGAACAGATGTTATTCGAAGCATAACATAACACAACTTATACATATATAGCATATCATATTACATAATCAAATCGGGTAGCTTATCAAAACAGTAATAGAATACGTATGTATAACACACATGGTTACAAAATAGTCATGCTTAACTCACATACCTACTTATAGCAAATCATAACGCATTATTTTACTTATCGAAACTTATTTAACATACCTCCTACACTTACCCGTGTTTTGTTTACTGAAACTTACGCTTTTCTGGACCT
>CP032251.1:9910000-9915000 GCA_005610355.1 Gossypioides kirkii | reverse complement strand
ATTTTGGATCCGAAACATCAATGCATTGTGCGGCAACCCGAGAGGCTGGAATTGGAGCCAAGATGATATCAGCCATCCAGTTTAGTAAGGGGGTGCGCAAGGAGGAACCAACTTACTTAGCTGCGTTGGTTGATGAGCAACCTACCAAGTCCGTCGAGGTCCCAAAAGAGGTGGGACAAGTGTTGGCAGAATTCAGAGATGTGATGCCTGCCGAATTGCCCAAAAGCTTGCCACCAAAGAGAGAGGTGGATCACAAGATTGAACTCGTGCCGAATGCGGAGCCACCCGCTAGAGCCCCTTACCGAATGGCTCCACCCGAGTTAGAGGAGTTGCGTAGACAGTTGAAAGAACTCCTAGATGCAGGATGTATCCGACCATCCAAGGCACCCTTCGGTGCACCGATACTATTTCAGAAGAAGCATGATGGGACGCTTCGAATGTGTATCGACTATCGAGCTTTGAACAAGCTCACAGTGAAGAACAAGTACCCGATCCTGCTTATTGTAGACTTGTTCGATCAACTTGGTGGTGCAAGGTGGTTCACCAAGTTGGATTTGAGGTCCGGATATTATCAAGTTCGAATAGCCGAAGGAGATGAACCAAAGACGGCTTGTGTGACGCGCTATGGTTCGTATGAGTTCTTAGTGATGCCCTTCGGTCTCACGAACGCCCCCGCTACTTTTGCACCCTCATGAACAAGGTATTACAACCCTTTCTTGATCAATTTGTTGTTGTCTACCTTGACGATATCGTGATCTATAGCAAGACACTTGAGGAGCATTTGGGACATTTGAGAATGGTGTTCAAAGTCTTGCGGGAAAACGAGCTCTACGTCAAAGAAGAGAAGTGCTCGTTTGCTCAAAAGGAGGTCCCTTTTCTAGGCCATATTGTGGAGGTGGCAAGATCCGAATGGATGGGGCCAAAATTCGAGCCATTGAAGATTGGGAGCCGCCAACCAAGGTGACGGAGTTGAGATCCTTCTTGGGGCTAGCCAATTATTACCGAAGGTTCGTCAAAGGCTACTCCAAAATAGCCACACCCTTGACCGAGTTACTGAAGAAGGACAAGGCGTGGGATTGGAGCATTGAGTGCCAACAAGCCTTTGCAGAGTTGAAGAAGGCCATGGTGAGCGAACCAGTGTTGGTGTTGCCAGATTACACCAGCCTTTGAGATTTACACCGATGCATCTGATGTTGCCATTGGTGGGGTGCTTATGCAAGAAGGACATCCGGTTGCCTTTGAAAGCCGGAAGCTCAAAGAGACCGAGAGGAGGTACACGGTCCATGAGAAGGAAATGACTGCAGTAGTGCACTGCTTGCGCACTTGGCGACACCACATACTTGGGTCTAGGTTTGTGGTATACACAGACAATGTTGCCAATAGTTATTTTCTAACCCAAAAGAAGTTGTCTCCAAAACAGGTTCGATGGCAGGAATTCCTTGCAGAATTTGATTTTTCCATGGAGTACAAGCCAGGAAAAGTGAATTCCGTTGCCGATGCTTTAAGCCGAAGATATGACATGGAGTTTGTTAGCTTGCCGCAGGGACAACTATTGGAGCGCATCAAAGAGGGGTTGTCACATGACCCAACAGCCAAGATGCTCATTGACTATGTCAAAGAAGGGAGAACCAGAAAATTTTGGCTCGAGGGGGACTTGTTATATGCTCGAGGACATCGCCTCTATGTGCCTCAGTTTGGAGAATTGCGCAAGTGGATCATGAGGGAATGCCATGATTCCAAGTGGGCGGGACATCCGGGGATGAACCGGACATTGGCACTGATTGCAGAAAATTATTACTGGCCACACATGGGCACAGATATTGAAGCCTATGTGAAGACTTGTCTTGTGTGCCAACAGGACAAGATAGAGATGAAGAAGCCAGCGGGACTGTTGCAGCCATTGCCCATTCCCGAGCGACCATGGGAAAGTGTTTCCATGGATTTTATTGTCGGTTTGCCTAACTCTGATGGCCTGTCAAGTATCATGGTTGTTGTTGACAGGTTTTCGAAGTATGGGACGTTCATTCCAGCGTCTAAGGTGTGTCCAGCCGAGGAGGCAGCTCGTCTTTTCCTCAAGCACGTGGTTAAGTATTGGGGAGTGCCAAAGACGATTATCAGTGATCGGGACACACGATTCACGGGGAGATTTTGGACCGAGTTATTCAAGCTAATGGGATCAAGCTTGAATTTTTCAACAAGTGTCCATCCCCAAACCGACGGGCAAACTGAGCTAGTGAATGCACTCTTGGAGATCTATTTGAGGCACTATGTGAGTGCAACGCAGCGCGACTGGCCAAAATTGTTGGATGTGGCTCAATTTTCTTACAACTTGCAACGGAGTGAGGCCACAAACCAAAGTCCGTTCGAGATCGTGACTGGGCAACAACCGTTTACACCCAACACGGTTGTTACCAAGTATGAGGGGCCAAATCCAGCAGCACACAAGTTTGCCACAGAATGGCAAGAGCATCACGACTTAGCCCGAGCTTGTTTACACAAGGCAGGGAAGCGGACCAAGAAGTGGGCGGATCAAAAGCGTAGGGACGTGAATTTCCAGGTTGGTGATCTAGTCCTTGCCAAATTGACAGGAATCTTGCGCAACCCAACCGTGCACAAAGGGCTTGTGCGAAGATATGAGGGTCCATTTCGAGTTGTGAAGCGGATAGGCACCATGGCCTATCGATTGGAGTTGCCACCGACCATCCGAGCTCATCCAGTGTTCCATGTTAGCTTGCTCAAGCCTTACCATCAAGATGAGTCAGATCCGGATCGAGGCAAATCACACCGAGCGCCAGTCGGAGTGAAGATCTCCTATGAGAACGAGGTTCGAGAGATCCAAGCCGAGAGAGTAGAACATCTAAGGGCATCACAGACCTGTTATTGCCTCAAACTTCCTTGGCCTAAAAGGCCATAGTCCCTCTAAGAAGCTAGCCACGGAGGATCACCTCCGTGTAGCTAGTTAGCAGGCTGAGGTCTCGTTCGTTAACGGAATTAACCAGACAAATCGCTCCACCAACTAAGAACAGCCATGCACCACCACCCATAGAATCAAGAAAGAGCTCTCAGTCTGTCAATCCTTACTATGTCTGGACCTGGTAAGTTTCCCCGTGTTGAGTCAAATTAAGCCGCAGGCTCCACTCCTGGTGGTGCCCTTCCGTCAATTCCTTTAAGTTTTAGCCTTGCGACCATACTCCCCCCGGAACCCAAAGACTTTGATTTCTCATAAGGTGCCGGTGGAGTCCTAAAAGCAACATCCGCCGATCCCTGGTCGGCATCGTTTATGGTTGAGACTAGGACGGTGTCCGATGCTCCCGCACATCGAAGGCACCATGGTGCCGATACTTCCCGATGGTCCCGCACCATCATCGGCCTTAGTTGCCGATGTTGCCCGGTGGCCTCGCACATCCGAGGCACCAAGGTGCCGATGCTTTCCGATGGTCCCGCACCACCACCGGCCTGAGTTGCCGATGGTGTCCGATGCTCTCGCACATCGAAGGCACCAAGGTGCCGATACTTCCCGATGGTCCCCCACATCCGAGGCATCAAGGTGCCGATTATTCCCGATGGTCCCGTACCACCATCGACCTAAGTTGCGATGGTGTCTGAGGCTCCCGCACATGCGAGGCACCAAGGTGCCGATGGTGTCCGAGGCTCCCGCACATCCGAGGCACCAAGGTACCGATGGTGTTCGATGCTCCCGCACAACCAGGGCACCAAGGTGCCGATGGTGTCCGATGCTCCCGCACATCCAAGGCACCAAGGTGCCGATGGTGTCTGATGCTCCAGCACATCCAAGCTACCGATGGTGTCCGAGGCACCCGTACATCGAAGGCACCATAGTGCCGATACTTCCCGATGGTCCCGCACATCCGAGGCACCAAGGTACCGATGATTCCCGATGGTCCCGCACCACCATCGGCCTAAGTTACCGATGGTGTCCGATGTTCTCGCACATCCTAGGCACCAAGGTGCCGATGCTTCCCGACGGTCCCAAACCACCATCGACCTAAGTTACCGATGGTGTCCGATGCTCCCACACATCGAAGGCACCGAGGTGCCGATGCTTCCCGATGGTCCCGCACCACCATCGGCCTTAGTTACCGATGGTGTCCAATGCTCCCGCACATCGAAGGCACCATGGTACCGATACTTCCCGATGGTCCCGCACCATCATCGGCCTTAGTTGCCGATGGTGCTCGGTGGCCTCGCACATCCGGGGTACCAAGGTGCCGATGCTTCCCGATGGTCCCGCACCACCACCGGCCTGAGTTACCGATGGTGTCCGATGCTCTCGCACATCGAAGGCACCAAGGTGCCGATACTTCCCGATGGTCCTCCACATCCGAGGCATCAAGGTGCCGATTATTCCCGATGGTCCCGTACCACCATCGACCTAAATTGCGATGGTGTCCGAGGCTCCCGCACATCCGAGGCACCAAGGTGCCGAAGGTGTCCGATACTGCCGCACATCCAAGGCACCAAGGTGCCTATGGTGTCCGATGCTCCCGCACATCCAAGGCACCAAGGTGCCGATGGTGTCCGATGCTGTCGCACAACCAGGAAACCAAGGTGCCGATGGTGTCCGATGGTCCCGCACATCCGAGGCACCAAGGTGCCGATGGTGTCCGAGGCTCTTGCACATGTCTGAAACAGGGATAATTTTTTTTAGCACCGACCAACCGGGTCCTATGCTGCCGATAGTGCTCGACGCTCCCGCACAACCAAGGGCCTAGGTCGCCGATGGTGTCCGAGGCTCCCACACATCAAGGGCGCCAAGGTGTCGTTGCTACCCGATGGACCCATACAACCAATGGCCTACGTTGCCGGCGGTGTACGAGGCTCCCGCACCACCGATGTCTTAAGTCGGCGGAGGATCTCGTTGCAAGAGGGGAGGGACCGAGACGATTCTTTCATAGGTGAATGAACATGTAATGATATCCATAGCTTTGGGAACGGGGAGGGACTCATCGCATCATTTTTTATGTTCCGAGATGCCTTGC